>KZ308262.1:1412427-1578757 GCA_000376725.2 Ladona fulva
AGTAATTAGAGTTTATTGCTTTCAACAATATATATATATATATATACATAGAACAAATATACAAGAAGAAGAAATGAAAGCTTTAGGTTGTCTCTTAGGTTAAAGAACAGAATGTATTTTGCCCATGGCATGAATAGGCCACAGAATCTATGTCAACACAGGCTTTGCAGGCGTGTAATCTAAGAAATTATTTGCATACTAACCATGGAGATTAATGAATCTTTTGTATACCTTACTTCGATATCTCATATGACAAAGGGTTAGATGTAAGAAGAGACTTGTTAGTCTCAATCTCGCCCTGAATAAAGTCCTTTATTATTATTATTATTATATCCTCACCCCATCTTCGAATTAGGAAATGGTTTGTTAAAAAAATTAGGTGGCCATTATTTTACAACACTTTACTTCTTTAAATTTCGAATAATAGTTTTCGCAGAAGGTTGGTTTAAAGCAAACATTGAATTACAACGATCACAATACGCAATTGAACTCATAATTTCCTCGCTCATTTTCAATTCATTGGGATCTACCGCAAGAAACTTGCACTTCATTCCAAAAACCTTCTCATTAAATATTTTTGCAACCCTTGCGCTTTTGTGCAACTTCAATGAAGATTCTATTTTCTTTGAAAACTTTGTCACCAACAGCAGCCTTACAAACATCTGGAGGCAGACTTGCTTGGTATTTCAAAAGGCATTAATCAATGACACACAATCCCAAGAAAGGAAAAACTACGACCTTCCCTTTCGAATAAATTTTAGCGAAACAATTCCATCGCGAATGATATCGTCCGTGCCCTTTCTAAATGTATATTTTCTGTCGCAGTTGTTTGCACAAAGACGACGGAGGCCCCTTACATTTTTTCCACGTTTTCGCGCTATAAAAGAGTGAGAAAGGGTTTCCCATAGAATCCAATAGCGATATATTTCCTTTAGAAAACACAAGCATCGTTAATTGAGGTCAGAATATTATCTTTACATTAGCAACTCTCGAAAAGACTACGAGATGCCGCATTTTCTCCCGTTTTTGGAGAAAAGTAAGGGATGGAGATGGAAAGGCCCGGTTATAGCTTCAAAATAAAAAAGACAACTTTCTCCCGATCCCTTCCTGGCAGTACAATACATCTCCCTCCCGGTCACCTTACTTTACATTGCCTCCCTTTTTTACTTTTCCGAAATGGAATTAGAAAGGCTCCTGAATTCTCCATATCCTAAACCGCATCTCTCTGCTCTACTTTTCTTTTTACGAAAGTATTGTCTCGCATTCGCTCGTAGGCTTTGCGGAATAATAATTTATGACGGAGGCTACAGTTTTTGAATCCTTTCTTTTCCAAAAGATCTTGTTTTCTCCTTTCACTTCCACTCTTAGCATTTATGTACGGCCGCTTCTGTGTCTCATGTTTCCTTTCTGTGTTTTTGACTTATTCATCGAGAGAAGAATCTTCTTTCGTTCCTTTGGATTACGGAAATCTGCCTGACACGTTAATCTTTTAATACTTTTGTTGAATTTCATCGAAAATTTTCCTAGAAATTATTCGACGAAGGTTTTGAATTCGGACCACCAAATTTAAATTCCGATGAAATTTTCCCATTGTCTTTCAACATATTTCTTAAGGACAGCCTCGGTTGCTCAATTCTTTTAATTGGGAAATATAAAGGAGATATTAGCTGATAATGCACTCGTGGTCTTGACACAGCTATCTGAATATAGATCTGTAGGTGTTTGAGCGACCTATATTTTTAATTTATGAAATTAACTGAATCTGAGTGTGAGGCTGAGAGAATAAATTCTTCATTATTTTTCTCCTTTTATAGATTTTGTACAATCCCCTTCCTAATGCTCCGTTTAAAGCATTAAACACAAAGAAATTCATTTTGGCACTTTTCATAGAAATCTCGCGCCATGGATTTAGTACATAAGAAACATTTTGCCGAATGAACTTTTGTAGGACACTAGACCCCCTGACTGTCTTCAAAATGTCCTCCGTTATGCCTTCAAACGTTCTCTTCTTTCATTAACGTTTGAGTCTCTTAAACTTTTCATTTCATAGCTAAAATACTTCTAAAGATTTTACTACAAAGGTGTAATCCTTTCTTAGTAAGAAAATCCTATGATTGCTGTAGACCCTCACATTTAGAATATACATGTACTCTAGATGTAACGTGGAACGGCAAGAAAAATATAATGTAGAATCAAAGATTAGAAAGCCGACCACGTCTTCCGCGCCCCAGCCGCACGCTTAGTACAGGTAAGCGCTCGTTTAAATCAGTAAATAGTCTAGTGATAGCTTCGTAGACCGCAGATTTACGCCACGACACTCATCTCAAAGTCATCTAATCTTTTACTGTCTTTTACTTTTACTGTTTAAATTGAATTCTCGGAATCGCAATTACGAATATCTTTAACTATTTGAAAAACCTGCGATAAAGCAACTGAAAAGCTCGATATTACCAAGCGCATTGTAATACAATCTGTTCAAAAATACTACAATAAAAAAGCAAGCGATACGCAAATGTCCTCAGACGCAGATTGCTGCGATTGTTGGACAAATTCAGAGAAAGTGCATTTGATGAAGACGTAATTAGTATTACGCGAACCCTCTACTTCTTGGATCGATACTACAATTAGCGTAAAATAAGAGAAATAGATGCGAGGACAAACCGTTTTAAGGACTCATTCTTACCGCGAACGACATGCGATAACAATAAGATAAAGAGGTAATTCGAACGCTTGGTGTTGACACCCCCTACCACAACCCGAGGGGTGGTTTTCAGGATATGTATGTAGATATGCATATTGTGTGGATGCTTCGACCAGTTTCCCATCTTGCCCACTACTCGTTCCACTCCCCAAATCTCCGCGCCAATCTTTTCCTCCGTCTTCATCCCATCCCACACGAGCACACATTGGGGCTGCAATCCATTCCCTTTATTAAGCCACTTCATCGCATATTTTCATCAATCTTTCCCGTCTTTGTTTCCCGATTCCCTTTAATCTCCCTCCTTTCTCTCTGCGCCGTCGACGCCTTCATCTCTCCGCCGCCAACTCCCTTTCCCTTCGCCGCATCAACAAAGTACTTCCCGCCGCCGTTTCTACACCGCTCTCCGCTGCGACTCTCAAAAAGCCTCTTAAATAATGGCTTGGAAATTAGCCGCTAGATGCCCGCGACTCTGTTTCTTTTTTCCTCTTTGATTTTTGAAAGAAAACCCGCTTTAACGCCGCCCAAAGATGTTTTTTTAGCGAAAGCATTAAGAGCTTGTTATTGCGTAGCGCGCCTTTTACGCTCACGTGGCGAGGCTTAAAAACAAACGGAGGCACGAAATGCGCATTCTTCCGGACAAAATGGCGGAAGGTGGTCAACGAAGGGCGCGTTCTTTATGTTGTCGTAATTTTTTACGTCGGCCTTTTCCGGTATCTCGAGCGTGGCAGATAGTCGAGCCGTAATAAGGGGCGTAAAATAAGCGGTTTATTGATATTTTATTCAACGCGAGCGAGGATTTGGCCCTTTCGAAAGTTTTATTAATCCCACTAAAAACTTTTAATCCATAATCCCATTTGCGTGATGTTCTCCATTAATCAAATAAGACTTGTAAACACAGCACCCATTAAAAAACACATGGAGGTTTTCTCTATTCTTTTAAAGCCCACGGGAACAATTACTTGCATGCCCAAAATAACCAGAAAATTATATACATGTATATTATGCGTGAATAAACGTGATTACTTCGTAAATAACCACGATATTTATATACGACATCAAAAATATTCATTGAAAATAAATTTGACATCAAAAATATTTATAAATTGAAACAGAAAATTGCCATGACAATTATAAATAATTTTTTATAACAAATACAATTATTTAATTTTGAAACAGAACGGGAACAATTACTTGCATGCCCAAAATAACCAGAAAATTATATACATGTATATTATGCGTGAATAAACGTGATTACTTCGTAAATAACCACGATATTTATATACGGCATCAAAAATATTTATTGAAAATAAATTTGACATCAAAAATATTTATAAATTGAAACAGAAAATTGTCATGACAATTATAAAAAATTTTGTATAACAAATACAATTATTTAATTTTGAAACAGAAAATCCTCCATTTTTAGGCAACCAGTTCTTTAACTCGTTTGATAAAAACTTAAGCTCAGCGTTGGTGATCTCAAAGTAAAAAGCTTAGTGCAGCGTATTAAAAATTACAATCCCCAGAAGAAGTACCCTTTTATAAAAGTATATCCGTTTTACAGCAGAAGGTTATTGTTTAATAGGCTCAAGTCCCCCATTTTAATGCGAAGTATATATCTGAGCAAATTGGAGATCGCATTTAGTAGGAAATCGCGAAAGCATTCTTGAATTACTGTTTCTTTTATGGGTCTAAATATTCTAATACAACTAACAATCAACGAATAAGCCAGAAACTTTGTATTTTCCACAAGATTTATTCGGACGACCGTTTCCACTTCCGTGGAAGCATTATCAGGTAACAAACAAGAATTATTCCGTAGTTCATATAGGGAATAATAGCTGAGGAAAGGATGTGAAGGAGGGGTGGGGGAAGAGGGGGGAAAGTGGTAGTGGGGGGAGATTTTAACAATCGATTCAAATTCGATTTTAACAATCAATGAAATAACCGGATTTCGTGGAACGCCATAGTATGAATTAATTAGGCAGACGCACTTCGTATTTTCCAGACGATGTTTTTAATAAATGACCAGTTTTGGCCTTATAGCCATCATCAGGTCAGGTTTTTATATACTAATATAACTTTTTACAGCAAAAATATAACCTCGCAGCCACAGCACTATTACAGGGCAGTATTAAATTTCCTGATAGATAGTAAAAGATACTTCCATGGATGTATCTAAGTTATTAAAAAAGTTTATACGATCTGAGAACAGTAAAAGTTACCTTTTACTGCATCGCTACATTTACGAGTGAGTTGTTTATTCCGATTAAATACTTCGGTTTGAACCATACATTAAACCAACTACGTAAATTTTATATTTCGCAGGATTTGATATTTCACAATCATTTCACTTTATCCAACATACAAAAAACTTACTTAGGCAAAAACGTATTAAAACGCGCGATTGTTTGAAATACGCAAAACTAGAATTACTCTCCCTTTTTCAATAAACGCGACATCAAAAAGCAAATACTTTCCCGAATGCGACATTCAGGGGGAAAATGTTCCCAAAGGGATAGGGAACGAGGATTTTTGAGTATCTTAGGTAAAAAGATATCGCAAACAAGCACATATCATATCATATTTCAACCTATTAGAGTGAATACTATCCATCCCTCCACTTCTAAGATGTTGCCTTAGAACTTGAGATATGTATCGCACCATTCCCACTAAAGGCCTTTCACATATCGACCCTCTCAAAGAACTCTTTCGGCTCTTTCCTATTTATTCCTTCTTCTTTCATCCCTTCCATTTACATCTCTCATTCCACGGATGCTCTCCCCAACTTCTATTCTCGAAGATAAACTCAGGCACATGTCAGAGTACCTTGCACTTTAACTTTTTTAAATATCTTTATCACCTCTTCTCATCTTTTACTTCACATACCATTTTAATTGAATCATAAATATAAACGGTGTTTCGTCATATCTGAACCAAAGATGATCAAATATCTGTGATTTTTATTCCTAAACGATGAACGGAGGCGAAATCGGTTGTAGACGACTTTTATCACTAGCCACTGATATTTACCCTCATTAGCATGAGTAGTTATCTGTCAAAGGAGAGAGTAACAACCATTTAAGGAGCAAAGTTTCCCTCTCCTCGGGTCATTCACATTCAAAATCTCTTGTGATTCCTCTCCTAATTCATCAAATACTTTAGTTCCCTTATTAAAAGCACCAAAACCTTTCATGAACTCATCTTTATAGCAGCTCTTGACGTTTTTCTCAGAAACAATTCCTTCGATATATCTAGACAAGCGAGCTCGTTGACTTTTGTAAACTGAATCAAATTCAAAGTATTGTCGTAAAATTAACATGATCGAGCGTAATTTGGTGGAATTTCACGCAAACCTTAAAAGAGGAACCACTTCGTAACTTCCAAAGCAGATTTTTAATGACCGGCATGATACTCAGCTGAAAAATTACCATACAATTCAATACAAACATCTATATTAGGTAAAATTCAGACTTCATCTTCCATTTAACCCTAAAATTTACACATCCTCATAATTACTCATGTAAATTTTCAATTGAAGATGTCAACTCGTTGACGACACCTGTCAATAAAAATATGCTGTGGAAGTTATGATGCGTTCTTTCCTTCAAGACGTGTATTTGTCATGCTCAACATTAATATACGATGAGGTCCAATAAAGTAAAAAGTAATCTTCAAAATAAAATAGGATAGAGTCGAGATTGCACCAATCTTTCTCGAAGAAGAAAGAAAGGAGAAGTTTTGAGTTAAGTGAATGAGGGTTAGTTACATTCAGTCCCTTTGGTCTAAGCCAATCAGATAACGAATTGATATTTATACAAAAGTGAAGACGTATAATACCGCAGTGGAATGTTGACTGTAGAGTAGATATGAAGTCCGTTACGAGTAAGTCGAGAAAGAATGAATTTATGAGTATGGAAATCTACATTGCAACTCGTGCTGGCTTACTTGTGTAGTCGAAACAGAATTCTTAAAGGAGGTTCTCAATTTTACCATAAAACACAAAATTAATGCTATATTTCGTGCTCTAATGAAATTAGGTGCTAGATAAATCTCTGTTGAAAAGCCTTAATATGTCTAAAGCCGTAGAAACAATAAAATACTGTAGCAAAATAAAAGACTCGGGGCAGAAACGTCCACAAGGTTGAATTAATCGATTCTTATCATTTCATTCGTTCAAGAATTAAGTAAATACGTTTCCCTTATTTTCTTGCTTGATTGCTAAAATCAGTAATTCGTTCGTTTTCGCGAGAAAGCAGTCGGTGATTAAAACATACACTGCCGGACATGATCTAAAATAAGCATTCATAAAACACGTAATTAAATTATTTTCTTTCTTAGCCTTATTCCCAGCATTTAAGGGGACACCTAATAATTTTTAATGATTGGCGGTGATTATAATTTAGTTCTGGTGCTGATTTTTACGGCAGGATTTTCCATTTCAAACATAGGGACACCCATTCTTTAACTGGAAATTCCAATTATCCGAACCCGGGACCTAGGGGTTATAGAAATTGAATGCTAACCACTCTTTCAACGCGGATGAGAAGTAATTAAAACTGTATTAGGTAATTAATTCTAACATTACTAAACATATTAACGTTTCTTCTTATTTAACATCATTAAGACCTGATCATCATCAGATTATAACCTCAAAAATCGGTGTATAGGCTACCTTAATTCATAAATTCGTTAAGTATTTTCTCTTATTCTCGTTCGTATTTTCTTGTTTAATTCAGTGAAGTATGTAGTATTTCGTCTGAAGTCTGAAGTATTTCGTGAGCTAAATCATCCAGTGTTCCTACGATTCATAAAAACTGTTGTCTCTTCTCCGCTTCGTTAATTTTCCTCATGATCTACATTCCTGCACGATATTTTTTTACACCCTCGGACTAACATTATCCATAATCCAAGCGAAATTTCCCTTTATCCTTAGACTGCCAGGAGTTCTTGGCCGTTAAAAGGCCCGTAATCTTTGTTGTCCTAATTTTCGCCTTTGTCCGCACCCCATTTCCCGCTTACATCCTTTCTGAAATTGCACCGAGGCCTTACAAGAGAATTATAGCGTCCCCTTGTGCTGTGTGCTCACGGGAGCAGCTGCGACAGGATAAGGGATCCGCGGTTTGCGGACGATTCCCTCGATATCTGAATATGTTTCCTACGCGTTAAACCTTCTTCGGTGAATATCCAAGTAGGAGCTCAAATGTGCTATATATATTAATCAGAAGTTAAGGAGCCTCTAAGAGCGGATATTCGATAATTTGTGTGCTAGAATCCGACGGCGGAATTCGTCTTCAGAATGTCTACAGCACGGGGACGGAATACCAGAGCCAAACGTGAAAGAAAATAAATTTTCTTTGGCATGAATCTGACACTGCTTTTCTACGATTTATGATTAGCTCTCTCACTGGTGTATACATGTTGGGTTTTTTGCCTTTTTCTTAATCTTTATGTAGAGAAGGTAGCTGATTGTTTTCACAAAGAGCTATAACTGACGTCTATAAAGGTAAACTAGTGTGTATCTATAACGTGGATTTTTGACTTGATGTTTTCCCTTAGAGTGGTATTGAAATACCTTAACCATGATAATCACATTTCTTTAAAAACTCAGGATTACGTTTTTATCAACTCAGTTTAAGCTTTTTGAGTTTCGCCGTTTTTATTTCGAAGCCCAGAAAATAGCAGTAGTAGTATTGTTAAAAGTGCTTCGGCACTTGAGCTAATTTCGCACATAGGCCCCGGCCGGGAATCGAATCTGGGACCGCTTTCACGGAAGTCGAACGCGTAGTCTACTTGGCTATCCGGGAACCCATAATTATGAGAATTATTTATTTATTTATTTGCACGATTGGACTACAGATAGGCTCCAGGCCAGGTGGTAGTCATCTTTTCACTTTTTTCACATTATAACTTTTGTTAGTCCCAACAATTTTGAATTAATTAGTATTAATTGGTTACGCAGGTTTGCGATGCTTCTTCTCGCAAGAATTATCTCACTACATTTTTCCCCTAATTGACTGACTTAGGTAGTTTTTTTAATATAAAACTTCCTTTCTCCATTTTTCTATTTAATTTTTAATTCCTATGTACTTCAATTGTTAAATTGCGATAGGTTTGATTCACAAGGAGACATTTTATACTCAAATTGCTCTTATATTTAATCATATAGAACAATCTGAGACTCGAATGAATTTAATCGTTACGAGCCTCAGTATTCTAGCCGAATAAAGTTGTTAAATGAGGATAAATACTAGAGCAATAGGTGACCCTTCATTGGTGTCTTGATTATAATAATTAACTGTCTTTCCAACAATAAATTAAATTTAAGTTGAATAATTGTTTATTCTGCAATAGTTATTCGATTTAAATGTTCTACAATAGTAAATTAGATATTTATAGTTGCTGTGCATTCCCTAAACGCATTTAATTCCTATTCTGCAGGATTTCTCATTATCAAAAACGTTTAATTCACATTATAAAATATAACGCGAGCTTTAGCTCCCAAGAGAGAACCAAATCGTTATTTATTCCTCCGAGGTTTTTAAATTAGCTTAAACAAACATTTTGGCAAATTTTAACCGAATGAGTAATAAAGCAAACAAATCCAACAATGCAATTTCACTTGCAACATTTTGCGTTGTATTTCAGTCGTTTACCAGGAGAAAACAGATTTAAAATCGTCTGCTCAACACTAGTTACTTCATGATCACAACACCAATCCAGTTTTGGTTCGCCAAGAATACACTTCTGCCTTAATCTTCAAAGTCCCTTGGCGCGGATTTTTGTTTATTATGGATGGCGATAATGATACCCTCTTGAGATGTCGAAGTTAACAAGCGGCGGATCTGACAAAAACTTCATTATATTCCCTCTGTTGTAATTTGCATTCACATGTTTCCCTTTCAAAATTGACTCCAGCATCTCCGGGAAGCGCAAATTGAGCAATGGAAGCGATTGGAAACTCCACAACTCATCCATGCTGTATCACATTTGATCAATTAATTATCACAAAGAGATAATTATCCACCATTTCGCGCAGCCAAAGCCTCGCCGACGAAAATTAATCCAGTTGGCGCAAAGTAAGTTAATGTAAAATTACGCCGCTACGCCTCCTCACAACGCACGAAAGTTAAATCAAATCAAATTGGACAGTAATGTGGCTGCGGATTTCTCTATCTCCCCTCAGTTTCCCTTTATTCCTACGCGATGGCGTTCCTTTTCTTCCCTGCTTCCTTCCCATACCTTCGAATAAGGAAATCCTGTTTCTTGTTTCCACGAGCTCAACAGTTTCCTTGGGAATAACCCCCCCAACCAACCCCTTCCACTCGGCTTTTACATATAAAGCGACCTTTCACCCTCTCTTACCTTGAGTCAGCGCAGCTCGACGTGGGCATCTAATTAGGACCCGTCTTTTTAAGACGCCTTACGCTTCATTATCGAGCATTAAAGTTTGCAGAATCCGCGGCTTCCCGAGAACCAACTTGCGGACTTATTTTCCTTGCTTACGGACTCCTTGCTTACGAATTTGATACAAACTCGAGCTTCTTCGACTACACCGTGTATTGTCTATGAGAAGTTTTTGGAGCGGTTTCCCTCCCGTCTTTGGGCGAATGTCAGGCAATGCTATCAATATTAATTTTTATGTTATACTGCCCCACAGCGTTGCCACATGGCCAAATTGCAACGCAATTGCAAATAAATAAATGAATAGAATACCTTCGACTAGAACAGGGATAAGGAACTCATCGGAAGGTTGCATTTGGCTATATAAATGAAACAAGTAGGCCGTTTATGTAACCGGCAGGCCGCTCTTGAGTTTAGAAAAAATCCAACATCGAAATTCTCTATAAAATTACCGATTTATTTGCTGAGAGAAACAAAAGAGAATAATTTCCTTTTAGTTGTCACTTCCCGTCTCTAACGAGGCTCGGTAATAAAGTAATTCATGTGGCTGAGTTTGTTTTAAAGGAAGAAGAAGAGATACCCAAGTACGCCCGGAAAGGTTGCTCCCAGCCGTAACATTAGTTTTTCACTATCCAGCGTACATTGACCTGCTCTGAATCTTTGCTAAATCCTGTAACTGAAGATAGCTGCGAAACAGTTGCCGAATTACTTATCTGGTGATTCTCACTTCAGCAAAAGATAAAGATGCCACTCCAAGAGGACAAATTTTTCTGTTTTTCACAGTAACTGTTATCTAGCAATGTTCTCTCACGAGCTTGCGTTATCGGCTTGAGAATTATCTTCAGTAGCATCTTGTTTTTTGGACTCTTGTTTTAACTCTCACTCAAAATCTGCGTGGGGAATTTTTAGCAAAGAATATTCGTGAAATAATTTTCAGAACGACACTGCAAAACTTTTGAAGGGGTGTAGAAATTAATATTATTGATTTAAAATTTATCGTAAAGGACTCCTTGCTTCACATTTTCACGATTTTTTCGTCATCAAAGCCAAGCGGAAATTCTTAACATCAAGTCGGTTGTGTCAGACAAATATTGACATATTTTTAACTTAGGTGCATCCAAAAATGCAGTCTAAGAAGAAAACTATAATAATAACATGACTTCACCAGCAGAATAGAGTGAAAACAGAGAGGTTTATTGCTTTAAAATTTTAAACCAATTTAATTGATTTAAAATTATAATACGAAACGTGGCATCGAAGGTTGCTCAAAAAAGTTTCCAAATTCTGAGATTTTGAAGTAATTAACAAAAATAAGGAAATAAGTCCCACAAAATCAAAGAAAACTTTGCTTTATGATGATTATCAAGAATTTGTTCAGTTACTTTATTAAATGTACCAACAGTAGTCGATTCTTATCTACTGAAGTCAGTAACCTTAGCGTTCCAAGATCGTATAAGAATACAAAGAACTTTTTACCAAACGATCTCCGGAACTCGAACGCAAACCACATCAACACTACAAAGAAATATTACGAATTACCGTAACTAACCTCTAATGTTAATTTAAACTTATTAACTGTCAGGAGCATAGAAATTTGTTTGTTCAGGTACTAATACCTAATCTAGTAATATTTCCTTCGATGTGTAAATATAAATGTATTGCAAGGGTTATGGCTGCTCCCTGACTATTGCCCTACAGCAACAATGCTTATTTCAATAAATAAATAACTTTAATGAAGATAATTCGATTAACTCAAATTGCGATAACAATTTTATTACTTTGCTCGAAAGTTGAGGGGAAGAGAAAATAGCTTCATCATAAATTGAACTCGCGATCAAAATGGCAAAATGAACATCTGGATGTTGCAGTATTTTAACTCGAATGCAATTGCAACGGATAGGGGTAGCACTTTCAACCCTTTAGCATCGTCACCCCAATAGACTACCCAAACAGACATTAATTTCTTCCGGAAAGGGTTTTTATAAGCCGTTCGATTATCTATAAGTCAACCTATAAGTTAACTATTCGAAACTTGGGAAATTTGAGTGGAACATTCCTCTCCTTAATGGACGGGCGCATTAGAGGTATTCGGCGACATTTTTCCTCGGCGGTTCACCCCAATCGTGAGGGTTGCTCTTCCCATTTGATATCGATCGATTCCCATTACTTAGCGCCCCCTGCTGTAGCTTTCGGTAATTAAGGTCAGGTTCGAATTGATGACGGGGAGAAGCATTTAGATGTTAAAGGAGCAGCGAAAAGAACGAGAAGGTTCGTCCGATTCCTACCTCTTCTTCTATTCTTATGGATCTCAACCACGTTGTAGCTCATTCCCAAAATGACATGGCTCGCTTTTTCATTTCCTTCATTCAAAGTACTGTTTAATATCAATAAACGAAAAACTCTTAGCGATTGAGAAAGAAAATGTAGAACGTTTCCAAAATGTTTACGCACGAAAGCGTTTGAAGACGAGGACGCTCTGCTGATGAGGACGGTTTACTACTTGAAGTTCAATCAAACAATTACCTAGTCAAGTTTTACTGTCATAAGTATTTACTTGAAAAAGGTTTCTCGTGTTAATAACCGAAGTTGTCGAGCCTATTAGATGCTCATTACAAGGTTTCAAGTCGTTGCTGAGAGCAGTTCTAGTAAATATACTTAACTCAAGCCAACGTAAAGCCGGAAAGTTAATAAATATTAATAGCCCACAGCTTAGAATTTAGATCTTACAATTAGTTTTCTACATGGAACTTGCTTCTCCATTTACTTAGTGGTAGGATCGCCAAAACTGTTCTCTCGATGATACTTATGAAAATTTTCAAACAATATCGATTACTCAAAACAATTTGGCCTCGATTTTGTGAGGGTGGGTAGGAATCCATCGTGAAGAGCAACAAAACACAGATCTAACTTTTCCACAGCAGTTATTATCGAACTACAACACGATAGAATAGTTCTAAAACTGCTACCGTAAAGGCAAGAGGGTGTTGTATTATAAACTCGAAATTGATCTGTCTTATAATTAGATTCATTATTCCTGTGGAATAATTGCAGTATCATTGAGATTCGGAAATTAGATCGGAAAAGTTGTGCCACATCGTGGTAAACTGTACATGCATTGTAAATTAGGCTCATGTGGTAGGCTTGCATTATTTCTAGTTCAACGCAATATGAAAAGCTGCAATGAAAATCATGAAACATTTGCATCCTAGAATATGCCCACAGTTTAATTTCAATTAGTACGTTACTGGGTGACAAATTTCGCTGTATTAAAGCCCTAGAAATACAAAACATCAGATAAAACGATGCCAGTTGAAAGAATTTTGAAGCTTTTCACGGGAAAAATAGAAAATTGCGGGTTATTAAGATAGCGTCTGCAATGAGCACGCGGAGCAGAATCTTTTTTTGATTCTCATCTGACATTGTATTACTCATTTCCTCAAAGAGTCTCAAAGAGTCTCAAAAATTTCTCAAAAGAAATCCCTACATTGTGAGCAAAATGAGAGTCAGCTTGGAAAAGGGTCGCATCTTCTGCAAATTAAGTCATCGCCTCGAATGCGTAATGCTGAGTTGCTCCGTTCTCTCCGTTTTCGAGGAACAGCATTCACCTGCATCTTCCTTTTATCTTCTGAAATTGGAGACATTTCGGGAAACACAGAAAGGGCCTTTTTCCCCACCGTGAGCGAAAAAACTTCGCTCCTTAAAGCGCTGGAATTCTTTCTATTGGAATGTCGAATCAGTGGAGGTGTGCAAGGAGAGCGCATCTCACCCCTCTTAACGGCGCTGAAATAAAGCTTCGAAGGCAAACAAACAGACGTCAGCGGGAAAAGAAAATGCTTCTTTCTGACTAAGAGCTACGAGATTTGGAGTAAAAGGAGAGACATGTACGCAGAGAAATAAATACATTCTTAACTTCCAGTCATTAATTCTCTATTTGATACCGGATATGGCTGCTGGATCTCATATTCAAGTTTCTTATCCAGCGATCAGAATCGAGTATTTCAACTGATGTTTTTTCTTTCGATAGGCCACAGATTGCCAGTAATTACAGGGTCCTCCTTTATTTACACTTCTGTTTTTAGATCACGCTAAATAATATTCTCTTCTAGCTAAAACATTGACAGATACATTTAACCACCAGATTTTCCTCTAACTAAGATGCAATTATGATTTATCTTCTCAAAAGTATGCATAATCTTTTCTTTCCACCGCATATTGCGGAATAAAACCTTCAGTACTTAAAGTCGAAATAATTTATTGATTCCTTGTCATTTCCTTAATCATTGCAAGACAATTACTAAATGTATAATTCTTGTTTTATCTTTCAAGCAACTTCTAAGCAATCACCTCAGAAAAGATTATTCAGCATTTTCTGAACACGTCCCTGCTTCTTCTTCAAATATCTCAGAATCGTCTATTCCTTTATTTTTCAAGTACGGAAAACCTTCACCTATTTCTCTCTTACACAACTTCTTTACACGGATTCCAGCCTCCTGCTCGTGACCACCGAGCATTTCTGCGGCAAGCATCTTGTTCGCCCTAAGGCAGCCATAGGCTCTTCTATTTCGGCTTCCTAAATTCCCTGAGCTTGCAACTTGAATAAAGTTCCATCGGAGATTCTGAAATTCTCGCTACCTTAAAAATATTTTAACATCCGTGTGCAATATATTTTCATAACTCCAGACTTGTAATGATAGATTAAACATTTTAAAACCACCCCCTTATTGATAGTGCATTTGTCAATGATTTTAATGATAATTATAAACTTTTCAAGTTTCATATGCACCGTTTTTCAATGGCACTGTGCAATTGAAATTTATGAAATCGAGGACATGAAGACGGATGGCTAAGAATAGCTGGATTCGCAGACGTGCGTACTATAGGGGACTTAAGAAGGATGGGGAATAATAATGATGATGACGATGATTATAATAGTAATAATATTGTTTGAACTATCAGTATTGTCCCAAAGCAACTCTTCGATAGTCTGAATGCTTTCAGTTTAAACAGCGACGTATTCATTTAAATTTAAAAGGCAGTCATTATTTCAACATAATTAACTGTCAGGAAATGTTTAAATTTTGAGCGCAAATAACTATTTTAATAACCGAATTAATCTCTCTGGGAGTGCTTGGCATTTATACCCGTGCCATTGGATCTCCCAGCAGTGCCGAGAAAGAAAGGAATTAAATAATAATACGACTTTATTAGGGTGAGGTTGAGTCTGTTCTCACAAAGAGAGAAGACTATAAAGAAGGGAAAATAAATTAAATGAGACCCTTTCTAAGAAAGAAATGATTATTAATGAATGCTCTTGAATGCTTGATATAAAAAAATACAAAAGAACGCAGTATGACACAACAAATATGAAAATATTAAGCAACGGAAACTGCTGAAGAGAACTGGGAGACCAAGATACATTTGTATGGGCTGTTAAAGGGGCAGAGAACGCAATTTGAGTAAAGAGTCGATTTGCAATAGTCCAAACTTGATTTGCTAGAGAATTCGAATAATCCTCGAGACGAGAGAGAGAGACCTCGGACGGAATGAGATGGAATAAAGCGTAAGTTGTGAGACGAATGCAGACGGAAGGGCGAATAAGAGGGGGAGAGGAATGGCGGTGGAAAAAGATAGGGAACATTTCAGGGAAAGAGTGTTTTCCCAATAGAATGCAATCTCTTACTCGCCTGCGTGCAACTGCAATCTCTTCGGACGCATTTTGAAAGAGACGAGGAAATGAAATTGAAAAAAAGCGCGTCACGAGGACGCTCGGGAGCGTCACCACGTGACGAAAAGGAGTTGATAGGGGAAAGGTGAGAGAGTCATCTCGGAAAGTAATCTTTAGAGCATTTACCTAAGTTCTCCGAAATGAAGAATATCGAGTGTGCGAAGGGTGAGGTGATTTCTCGTTGGGAAATCGTGTAGGAAATGTAATATTGAAACGTCTCTTAACTCAAAACAATATTACTGGGCTATATACTAATACGCTGTATTTTCGCATGAGATGCTTGAAAAAAGTGGAAAACGACTTGAAACTTATGATAGTGGTGAAATGGAATGAATATGAGTTTGTATCACTGCAAATCTGTCTGCAAATTTAATAGCTGCAGAGCCGGCGCCTCCACCAAAAGAAAGGGAATGAGGCTTACCAGACTAGAAGATGAGTAAGGTAGATTGTAATGAACCAGTATTCTATTAGTGAACCATTCCGTTGATGTACAGCACTCTATGACTCCATTGGGGACATTTTTCATAGAATTTAATAATGAATGTCCAGTTTTGTAAACATATTTCTACTTTTCGATTCGTTTGTCTATGTAGTTGTTTGTACAATATTTACTTTATAGTATGATTTACTCAATTACAGCATTTTTTTATTTATAGGACGAAATGACATTTTAACATTTAACTGGAAATAATTTATCAGATTTTCAGATCAGCATTCGCGAATATTGTTCAAAGAGCACCTTTTGGTCAAGTTTCTAGATCCACCCTGCTCGGAACCGATAATTTCTTCACTCAGTGCCGCTTGAATACCTTGAAAATTATCTGCAAACTCGTTAGAATTATTCGTATAACCGCAGTTCATCTCAATGAGAGTACAACTTTCTTGACATATTTCAGAGTAAGCATGTAAATTAATTCACTCTTCGTAAAGAAGGTTACTTGAGGCTCACAGAATTATTTGGAGAACAGTATGCTATATCGGGTTGGAAGTGAAGCGACAGGTTCGTTCGCAGAGAGGAAAGAATTAGCTGAACGTAAGTAACTTGTTGCTCGTTTGTTTCGGCATCTCGCGTGTTTATAAGAAAACTGAAACCATAATAGGGCGCGGCTGGGAAAGGGTGATGGAGTATGGAGTGAGTTTCAGAGGAAATGCGATACACAAAAAGAGAGAACCTGAGTAAATTATCAACATGAATGACGAGAAAAATGTACGAGTAATTTGAGGAAGACCGATCGAGAGGAACTGAAAAGAGAATGTGGAACCGAAGCTGATGTCGAAATGACGATTAAGATTTCATTTGCAACATCATTCGTACTCTGTGAATTCTTCCAAATATAAAAATGTATATAAATGAAAAACAAACCCGCATGGCAATCCCTCGTGATTGACGGCCCGCGGGCAGGATGTGTTTAGGCCCGCGGTAAACTCCTTTCTTGCGGCCCACGATGTCAAGGCGAGAGCCGTTTCCATAACAAAACACATAAGAACCACCTTTTCATCTCCTTTTTCATACATACTTACCTAAGAAAAGATACCAAGCAAAAATGGACATGATAAAAGGACCAGGACTCGAACTTGGAATCTCCTACTTTCCGGGAGGATGCTTTAGCTAATTAAGCTGTCGCTTTTGGCCAAGCCAATTTAGCTTTCATTAAGGGGGTCTCGTTTGCACCACTTTGTAATGCTGGTCCCTCAACGAGGACCTTGGCCGTGGAAGATGCCGTAAGGTCCGACTTCGCCCTTGCCTACAAAGCCTTCCAAAATGGCATGTGATAGTATTTTGAATCGATAGTTTAATTGGCTAGAGCATCCGTCCTGAAAGTGGAAGATTCTAGCTTTGAAGCATGGCCCTGTCAGACTTTCTTTACGTCCGTTTTTCTTAGAAATGAAACAGATCACCAGGTCAGAACTAACGGATGGAAATCTTTCTGCTTTCACGTGTTCACGATCATTATCCCCAGATCTTGAAAAGATGGCTGCAGGCAAAGGATGGCAATATTTCGGGAAAAAAATAAAGTCCCGCTGATATTTAAAATTTAGAAGTATCATAAACTCTTCTGTAATTTTTTGTCAGTCAATCAACAAATTAAATCAATAATTACATGTTCGTTAAATTTAACTGTGCATTATTATATTGGATAATGTTGGATTATATACTAGTTATCTATCTTTCTGTGTCCTAATTACTAATCCTAGATAGCGGAACACAAGAAATTGATTTTATTTTTAAAAAGCTCCAACGTGTGAGATACTTTTAAATTTGATAAATACTCAAGGAACTGTGAGAATTGAGATGCAGAATAAATAATATGATTTGATCACATAGTGCGCCCGTGTAAATTAAACGTGGAATGAGAATGACTGGATGCAGTGATGAATTTGACTGCTTCACAGAATCAATTTACTAATCTCTAATAATGGAAGCAACGGAATTAGAAGCTTATACAAACCGGGCATCCTCACGCCGTTTATTGTTCGTTTTAGATGCAATATATTTAATGAAGGTTTTGCTCGAAGGTAATGTACGTTCTATTGCTCTCGCTAAGCTAGCGTATCGTATTTTATGCAATCCATTACTAAGGGAGTAATACGGCTGAAAATGCATGCACCTTAGTTCGTGTTACTAATACCTAACTAATTAACAGATTACATCCATTCCATTCCGTTTCCTCGCTACGCATTTTTGCGCACCTGAAAATCTATATTCCCAGTACAACATGAGGATACTAATTGTCTGAAAAATTAAAATTTCATGTGCACTAGAGAATTCGCCAGACGCGAATGTTATTTACGCATTCTCGAAATATTATAGTTTGTGTCGAGAGTTGAAAACAAACATGCGATTCAAATTAGAAATTATTGCTCGCATTTCACATCACGCACACATGTACATCTACAGGAGCCAAAATAGTGGCGAGGTATGACTGTATTGTCTGCCTTCTTGATTGCCTTCTAATAGTTTCACAACATTTCGATTACGTATAATGTGCTCAATGCGGTATTGTAATCTAGATTATGAAACAGATGATCTTAAATTAAACTTTTTATCGCCATTAAAGCTAGTCTCGACCTTTACCGGCCGCCGAATGGTTAGGATTCTCCCCAATTTTCCGATTCTAGTTCGAGCTAATAGGATTTTTCTGGTTAGGAAACGGCTTTGTGTCTGTTGTTACTATTCTCGCCACTCCGGTAATTTTCCAATAAATGGACGTTTTTGAGGGCACGAGTAAAATAAAAAATACATAATTCGTACATTTTCAACATTATTTCCTTCCCAAGAGATTTAAATTAAGTGACATATTTTTCAAATTAAGTGATATATTTTTCAAATTAAGTGATATATTTTTCATGCTTTCTTTCAATACAGGGTAAATAAAAACTTATCTTCAATTTATTTTTTTCTCAATCTTGCTCATGGCAGCGAAAATATGAAAGCTACTGTGGTATGAGCAGTTCTACCTGATAGAATTCATCCAACGTCAACGAATGCTACATAAAATGCCATTCACAATTTTATCGTGCAGTACTTAAGAAAAATGTTACCTATTCTAATACCTCACTCCTCATCTTCCGTAATATTCCTCACTCCTCCCCTTCGTGGTATGGTATGCCTCATTTCCTCTCCAAAGCTATCTCTATCTAATAAGGAGTGGATGAGGGTTCAATTAACCTTCATGACTCTACATACAAACACTAGTGTTATTTTCCGATAAAATTGGACATTTGGCCATCATGTTCAATTATCAATTATCATAAACTTCAATAATGTAGAGGCTTTTAGTTGATAGTCGTGACATGTAGAGAAAGAGAAAGAATGAGATATTAGGTAAAAAAATTCAACAATGACAGTAAAGGGAAAGTACGAATTTAACGGCAAACTCAGAGAAGATGATATTGCTTCATATATTTTGCCAACCCTTCCGAAATAAACAGCTTAATACGTTGTTCAAGCTAAAGCAGAATACTTTCGTTTCCAAATGTTGGCAAGTCACGTAGCAGTCTGGAAAAAAGAAGGTGTCTCCATTTTGCTGGACTTCAGTATGCCACGAAAACAGTTCCCCGAGAGCACATACGGGATTTGTTTGAAGAGAACGAGGCCACAACTTTTATTCTCGGCCATTGTATCATGAAATATATTAGGCCTGATATATATAGTAAACAAAGGAAAGGTTTGAGATTCGAGAGGCAAAAAAGAGATTCGCGTCAAACAAGAGAGGGCTACGTTTGCGCAAATAATTTTATTAGGGTACGAATAAATACGGGGAAGCGAAAGCTTAATCCATTAAGGAAAGAAACGTTTGTTTGCGTTAAGTTACGTGTAGAGTTACGTTGACTCCGCAGACCAAAGAAAGAAAATATCGAAGAATACTCTAGTAAATGAATTCTTCATACTCAGTGCAAATTTGTAGTAAAGATACTTTGCCAACTCCCGCAAATGGTTCAACATTAATCCTTCTGCAAATAATATAAAGTGTGATGAAAATGTTTAATTTTAAATGTGACCTGATAAAATTTTCTGAAAACAATCTTTCGGTATTTTGAAATCCATTGAAGACGCTAGAAATGAGTGGGGAAACATTTTTCACCGTAAGGCTGCATGCACCATTGGTGTCTGTTCCCGAAACTTCTCAAGGGAGGTTAAGGACAGTTTTCTCATAAGTTTATATCTGATTAACTTTTATAATACCATTTTGATTAGATAAATACAATAGACGTATAAATAGACGATCAAAAATGTACTTCGTAATCAGGTTTTATATACGCCAATATTTTGGCGTAAAAATTTTATATAAAACCGTCAGATCACAAAGAGGAAGTATATAACATACGTTTAAATGGTTCAACATCTAAATAGTAAGAAGAAATTCTTATTCAGCAATTGAGTGAGTACAAGAATAGCACTTTCCATTTTCTATTTACTTCAAGTATTAACGAATGTTGGTAAAAACTATCAAATACGTAAATTTGCTTCGAGAAGAGCCGAAAAGGCCCACAATGCCGCAGGTTCGATATCCTTCTATTAGAATATATATAAGGGATGCCTATAAAACGAAAGATGCAACATATCATATAGTAATGGTAGATCTACGTAGATTTGAAAGCGATGCTTCTCATTTTAGATTTAACAGTTGCAGGTTACCCTTATCTTAAGACCACCTTCGAAGGGAAGCAATGCTGTGTAGGATGCACTAGCAATAAGTGACAGTAAATGGAAATGTCTTTCTATTAGAGATTAGCGTTGAATCCGAGGAGCAACATGTCTAATTGGGCCAGTGCCATAGCGAGGCCTAAGATAGCATCAAAGTGCGTGACACGTGGTCGGTCCAATCCCTCGCTCTCCATCACGAATGGTTTCCCCGACCGTGCTTCCGAGCTCGCACCTCGAATAATTCCTCACGCAATTGGAACAACCTGGTCAGGGCTTCCGATGGTAATCGAACCTGGAACCTCAGCCAACGGAGGGAATGCTCCAATCGCTCGGATAATTGAAAGCTCTCGATTTGAAACCACGGGATTCCAAAGCATTCCAATTGCGTAAACCCGATGCGACACAATGTTACGCATGTACGCTACACACAATTTCCGTAATATGTTATAAATTAAAGAGGTATTCATTTCGATGCCCAAATGGTAGTTAGTTGACTTTTATATTTGCTGAGACATAGACGGACGATACCACCGAAAGGGAAGGAAGGCTAGGGATTCTGAGAGAAGTCCATCAGGGATAACGAACTATTCATTACTCAGTAAATAACCAGTAAGATATTTACGATGTTTCTCAAGATGAAGAGGCTAAAATGGGCGTACTAACAAGTAAGTTGTAAGTTTGTAAGTTGTAAGTTTATACGTATATCTTGCTTGTGTGTTTCGTGTATTGCAGAGGAAGGCTGAACGCTAAGCCAGTTTACAATGCTTATAAACTCCACTTTCACCTGTAACTTAACACCTCAGAGACCTATTCGTTCTAATTCTGGTTAATAAGAGTGGTCCTTTGGAAGATTTCCTTTTCATTTCACATAGACTCAAGTGACCTAAAAACTAGCAGAGCAGAGAATGAAGAATACCTTTCTCCGAAAATTATAAAAAGCATTTAGTTGAGAAGATATATTGCATAAAAAGTAATGTTGATGAGCAAGTATGCATGGGAAAGAAGTTGCGGAGACACAAGGCGGATTAAAAGAATATTTCAGTGGTAAAGGAATCGCGCAATAAATATAAATTCTTGATCTGTGCCTCCGAAATCTGCCCAAAAAATATTTGTTAAGGGGAAAATGAAAAAGGTCATTCTTAAGCCTGAAAATTATAAAAAATTACGACAAAAATTAAAATCCTGATATAAAAGCGCGTGACGTAAGACGAAAATATATTTTACAAAGAAATGTCACTAATTTTCTCTAAGTTTCTTATCATACTGGTAAATATCCATTATAACGGTTATAGCAATTTCTCTAAGTGCTTCGACAGCTGAGGTGAATTTGCACTTGTGCCCACACCTAGAATCCAAGATATCCCTTCTAAATATTCTGAAAAGTTACTAAGACGTACGATCTTTCTTCGTTTGTCATAGATAATCTTTAAAATCTCTTCTAGGCGCAGAAAAATGCCTCTGGTAAATCACATTCGCGAATCTTTCATCTCCGATTAGTTCAGTCTTATCATTGTAGGCCGTGAGATAATCACTGGCCGAAATATCATGTCCCCCATAAAAAACGAAAGCAATTCGCTATATCTCACGTCCGAGCCCTTACTAAAGATTTTGCATCGCATAATAGGAACGCCGGGTAAGAAATTTTCATCCAACGCTGAAGTTCAGTTTTGAGTAAATGAGTCGCGAAAATTTCATGAGCTTGTGTTGGTTACAAGGGGTATGCGGGTACACGAACTCATGAATTAAGGGCTACCGTAAGCAGTTGTCTGTCGATATTTCACTTTCAAACTAAAAGCCTACATTATTACAAGGAATGAGCAGAAAATACTCTTGTAAAAATACAACAATTAAGAAGGAAAGTAAACAAACGCGCTTGAGATACTTATATGGATTAATTATGGGATAAAATCTACGTAAGCGGCAGAGTATGGGATACCAAGTAGTATGCAGTACCAAAAAAGAATCATCACCCATTTTTAATGCACAGTTAAACAAATTAAACAATTATTCTCCATTTGCGTGTCATTTATTACTGCCTTTATTCCATACTATACCCTTATTAATTTTTCTTCAAGGCTGAGAGGTGGGGCAAAGGAATGACGTCTTTTAGTGTGTGAGAGACAAAACCAATCAAAGATGAGAAGATTAAAACGAATTATCGATGCACTCGGAGGAGCATATTTATGACATATGAGCAGAGGAGTCATCTTCCTGGATTTCCATGACAAATTAGTTTCTCTCAGCCCTATGTTACTAGGTGTAATGTACTGCTTTTTTCTTTCTTAGGTACTGCGATTGTAAATTATAATTTACCATCGACCTCCAATCGACTCGCGAGCTTGATGAAAAGAATTACATTACTCAGAATTGAGAACGACTGATTTCTCATGGAATTCCTGGGACATAATAAGCTTCTCTGAGCTTGCAGATGCGTTCCTTTGGTCATATCTCATTGTTCTTCCTATTCTTCCTCGCCCTTCTTTCTTGATTCACTCCTCTACCACGTAGATAAAATTAGCAGGCTTTAGTTACGTTCGTGCGTTGCAGATATGTAATGTTAATTGATTCGATGGTTATCCCTAACATTTATGGAAATTATTTGCAAAGACACTTAAAAGGAAAACAAAACCGTTATACTGCCCAGAAATCTAGACTGTTTAGTTCCAACTTAATCTCTTACAATATACTTTATATGGGGTACAGCTTTTTTTCCCTCCGGTATGCCACACAAGGTCTTTTGTTAATTTCTTCCGAACGCGTTAACTTAAAGCTCATACTATTGATATTTCTATCACTGAAAATTCAACATGTTTTTCTCAGTATTTACCTCATGGAAGAGACAGACAGACTTCATTGAAAACAATACACTAGCAATTTTAATCAGAAGAACAGACGAAACTTTTACAATTCAAACGAAAATAAATACACCAAAATGACAGTCTAGCGTGCTTTATCGACGATTTCAACAAAAAGGCCGTCGCGTCCTTGTTTCAAACAAAAATTAATACAAAACTTCCAGAAACGGGAAAACAATAGAATATTAATTCTAATCTTCGACTCGGGCTGAATTCGAGGATTAAATTGCTCAATACCAGAATCGAATTCATACGAGGAATGAAAATAAAATGTCGGATCTTTTTAATCTCCATGT
Source organism: Ladona fulva (assembly GCA_000376725.2). Classification (NCBI taxonomy): domain Eukaryota; kingdom Metazoa; phylum Arthropoda; class Insecta; order Odonata; family Libellulidae; genus Ladona; species Ladona fulva. The sequence continues at coordinate 1,436,558 of KZ308262.1, forward strand.
CAGCATGACGAGACATTCCATTAAAAAATGTCGGTGTCTCATACCTCCAGAGACGGAATCTTTCCCATATTTTCCTAGATAGGAAAAGAAAATTCATCGAGGGAAAGAGGGCAGAAAAATCGGCCTCGTCCGATAAAATCAAGAGAGGAATACTATGCAATGGCGTAGGTTGGTGATCATGTCGGGGCCCCTAGGGCAGCGTAATTCTCTTACATGTTGGCAACCGCGTCACGTCCAGATGAAAAGGGGAAAGCAGATAGAATGACTGCTTGGGGAAAGTACGACTTTCAGCGTATGAAGATAGAATGGAAAAGAAAAGGATGCGGCGTGATGAAAAACAAAGGAGTGATAGGAAAACAAAAGATGTACAAAAAGAAAGCAATGAAACAGACGCAAACACTAATGAAATTGTCAGGGACCGAGATGAAAGTAAGTCATACATCTTCCGCACAATGCACAATAGAGATATTTAGACGTAAGGTTAATTTAAAGTGGAATAAGGTTTAATAATATAATGTATGTAAGGTTAGATAAATGACATAGTAGTCATGCTAATATGAAGCTGAATTTATCCGCTTAATCTTAACAGTATCCCATAAACTAATTCAATTATTTTATTAATTTATAATTATTAATTCTCTCTGTAAAATATGTTACAGTGAACAATTGCAAATTTTGAATTTTCCTTATTTGTTTTCATTGAAATTTATATTTATTTTATGCATTTTACTAAAAATGAATGTATACCGTATAATTAACATATCACATCCACTCGCGGTGACGCAAGCACGTGAAATAGTAATATTTTACGCTTTAATGGATTTAAATGTGGCTCGCAGTTTATTCTAGTAATTCTACCGCGATTAAAAATTGTAATGAAACGGTCAATACTTTCTTCGATGCGGATTTTGAATCATTAATTTGAAAATCAGTACAGGACAATACATAACTAAGTGAACTTTTAAATAAATTATATGTCACGAATCAATTTTCCCCAACTTGTTAACCCAAATTTCTAGCAATGTCGGACATGTATTTTGGTCCTTTTACCTGGATGTGAATCACTTCCAAGATAAATGTTGGGAAATGAACAATAAATTAATTTCATAGAGGACAACTCTTCCGTTACAATTTAAGATATAGAATTGCCTTTTCGCATTAAGAAAGCTGTGAAGTCAATTTTTGCTGTATTTACACCATTTAAAAAAGTTGAAATTTTTCCAGTGATTCTATGAATATTTATATAGAAAAAAAAAGAAAATAAAGACCAAATTTCTGCAATTAAATTATTTCGGCTCATTTCCGTAACAGTTAAACGTTCGTTAAAATAATGTAATGTTATAAGGACTCGTATGTTGATTTTAGCTGATTATTAACGTACCAAAGACTGCAGATAAACTAAAATTACTGAACCCTGTTCTTCGTAGAAATAAAATCCATCAAGGATTGAGGATAGAGAAATTACTAAGGACGGAAGTGCCGCGCGGTTGAATCACTTTCACGCCTACTTTTCCATGCAAACGCATCATTGACTTTTAAAGAAATAATTATTAAGATATTTTTTAAATATTCATACGGAAAATATATTTGAATGTCATTTGGTTTAAATCTGAAAGAACTCCATAATTCACTTATGGAGATACGCTTATGATAAAAATTAAAGAATTGAATGTTAAATTTTTCATAGGAACGCTAAACGTAGTAAAATATGGTTCGGAAATACCCTTTTCCACAATGTGTAACCAAAATTTATTCGACTTCACGAAGTTACAAGAAAAATCAAGAAAAATTAATACATCTATCATTAATTATTATTAATACATCCGTGTAATTACATCTATCTTTACTTTAGTCTTAAATAAATTAGCTGCGACATAAAAGAACATACATTTTAATGATCTCGTAGGAGTTTAATTTTACTATACTTAAGTATAAAATTAGTAACTGCTCCACATTTTAAGATTACGAGCATTACAAAGATGGAATTTAGTCGCAAGGAAAGATGCACCAAAAATATTTCTTCATTCATTACCATTAAAATTCCTTCCTTAACATTTTCTCTCTCCCGCTATCACTCATCCCTGTCGCTGAAATAATGGTCTCGCAGAAATTCATCCAAAGACGAAGTTCTAAATATTAATGACGCCTCTAAGGAGCCATGCACTCACATCCGAAAGGGCCGCCCTCTTGAGTAATGAGACTCCAAGGACAAAACAAAAGAACAGCGAAATGGCGTGCGGGGGACCACGTGATAGCGGAATGAATCGCACAGCGCGTCACGCGATGTAAAAATTGTATCTTCTTAGAGAGGGAATATGAGGGGAATTGGAGATAAGGGATGGATTAGATGTGATAAGAAACGGTTCGAGAAATGGACAATGAATGTCAGAGAGTAATAGCGCTCAGCGATAGCTCGACTGGCGAGACATCGCACTTGATGGATCGAAACAGAAAAATAGGACTCTCTATCGAGATCTGGAAAATCGGCAATCTATCCCGATGGACGATCGTCAACTTTTAATCGGGTTTTAGAAAACGAATCGATAAGGTAATTCTTATCAAAATTCATGTGCCATTAGAATTTATCAGCATGTCTTTTCTGATATCGCGTTTCTGCATCAATTGCACGAAAATGTATTTCCATTTTCGAAATGGGAGGTTCTCAACCTCTAAAGTTTAGGTCCCTCATTTTACCTTCTCATAATCCGCCCAAATTCGTGGAAAGTCTTACTATTTTTCTAGCTAACGTACTTCAACATGTTTCAAACGCAAAGGCAGATTAAAGAAAGTGAAACTGGGTGGACTGAATCCAGTGTAATGGATCAGAATTATCAGACAGTGATACACCTATATATACATACATATATATACATCTATATATACATACGAGTAAAAGTTGGTTGCATACTGCAAGCTTAATGTAAGATACATTAACTAAGGCATTGTACACCTCCTGCAACACTCCACCTGCTATAAACGGACTGCCATCCACCAACTACAAAACGTAAACTAATTATTCAAAATACGTCCATACGATTTGTCCTAGCATCGAACCTGGGTCGATTAGGACAGATATCCTTACGGCATACGATAGAAATCCCTATCTTCTATAGATGTAGCGAATTTCAACCTTCTACCTGCCCGGGAAATCCCGTAAGGAATTTTTGAAAATTTGGTCATTCGAATGGTCCTGGGATCGAACATGGGCCTTTAGGGCAAAAATCTTTACGGCATACGATAGACAATCATCTATTCTAACAACACCGTGAATTGCATGTTTCTATCTTAACGGAAAATACCCTAAATAAATTCATGAACTTCAGACAGAAAAACTGCCCTAGCATCGAACTTAGGACTCTCAGGGTAAAAACCTTTAAGTGTACTATAGAGGTGTCTGATCTCTATCTATGACGTGAATGTCAACGTTCTATCTTACCTAGAAATACCCTAAATGATTTTTTGAATGTTTTGCACTAAGTACCTAGCATCGAACCTGGGGCCATAAGGGATAAAGCTCTTGCGAGAAAAGGAAGATAAAATCATTTTCTAACGACTCCGTAAATGTCAACGTTCTATCTTTATGCTAACTACGCTAAACGAATTTTTGAAAATGCGCTCAATGAATTCTTAAGGAAAAATGGACGTTTTTGGGGCCTCCTAGAATCGAACCCATGATGTCTAGAATGGATGTCCGCTTTTTTCCATAGTGTCCAAACCCGGGACTTTACGGCAAAAAAATCAGCGGCTCCGTGAGGCACTTCCTTCTGCCTCGTCTTTAGTATCCTATATGTATATCTATATATATATCCGGAGAAGCGTCTATATAAAGAGATACTTTTTCTCGTGTTTTTTTGCATCGTTTCTTGAAGCTAAGTTCGTATTTAAGGTAAAAATGGAATGGGAAAAACGTTCTTTCGTCAAAAAGCTCGTCAATCGAGCGGTTCGTAAGTCGAAGTACCACTGTAATATACAAATAAAATAAGACGGCAATTATCTCGGGTCAGAACTCGTCCCTCTAAACTTCCTAAATAATCATTAGTATAGTTAGTTCAGAAATAATACTTTCATATCTGTTACAACTTACACCCTTAAGCATATGAAAATAATCGTAGTAGTAGTAATTACAAAACTGCTTCGGCAGCTAGAGTCATTTTGCTCGCGAGCCCCACTGGGAAGAGAACCCGGAACCGCTTTCACCAAAGACGAAGTTATTATTCGGCAATTCAGGCTCTTCGGAGGCCCAAAAATAATTCTATTTCCGCTAATGCAGAGACGATGTCGCCGATGCTATCATAACTTCGTTGTTATAACGATTTTATACAGAAATTATAAAAATGATCTCATGCAGGAAAATTTCATTGAATTGAAAATCGAAAGCATTAGAATTGTATCAGATCCACGCCATTCTAAGCACGTCGTAGTTCCAGTCAATTCGAAAGAGGCCATTCATACTTAAAGTCCTTACGACGGTGTGCAGTTGCCCATCGACCAAAGCAGGGGGAGTATAGCAAGTTCTAATAAAAGAAGCTCTTGGGCCGTAGGATAATCGATGGACACGTGTCCCCGTTTTACGTCCTCGTACTCTTAAGAGCATTAGACAAGTTTTTCATCCGCAGTATCCATAAGGGTTTTATGTTCCATAAAACTCCACTTTCTCCATATATTTGATAAAGAGGAATATTTACGACATATCATTTCTCCGGGAAGCCAGTCGCAACAGTATAAAATATTGTGTGGCCTCCGCCGTACTCTATGAATCATATTTGAAATTCCTACAGTATACATGTATTTTGGACCTCGCGTAGTAGTATAAATGGAGAGAGAATCGTTGCCTTTTTCAAAGCATTGAGAGACTCTCCGTGGTTGACAGCGTTCAGGATACCGTATATGCATTCCACTGAGGTTTAAAGTAAACCACTTTTGAAACTATTAAAGAAAGTAAACATTGTAGTACACGTCAATTTAATTATTCCATTTTGAGGCACTTTCCTATTACCGTATATTACAGCGTGCTAAGGAGCTAACGCCACATACTCTAGCACAGTAATATTCCACCCATAGTGCGATGATTAGGAATTAAGAGGGATTGAGTCGTTCTACTTGTGATAGGATGTCTGAGATACCTGCAATGATACATGCGGATCGTCAACCTATGATGACTACTCAGATACTAAATTTTAATGTTTTACTTTGGCCACTTTTTCTTCTGAATAAATCAAACATTTCTGGATTTTTTCTCTACTTATGATAGTATTGTGTCGACCTTCCAACCTGATTCGCCATATGTTCGGATTCCGCTATTTTACCTCGACCAAGGTACCACTATATTAATTTATAAAAATTAATTTTGAGAAATATTGTAAATAAGGGCAATACGGTTGAAATTACGATGAGAAAGAAAACAGAACGTTCGCAGTTTTCCCCAAGTGAACTTTGGAGAAATTTTGCGCAATTAATGCTACAACTATTGAGAAAATGATTCAATGGAGTTTCTCAGAGAGCTTCTGCAAACATTTTACCACAGCCTTTGAGAAAAGACTCCATGGTGTTGAGAAACGTAAGATAACATTTCAAACTTTTACATAATATTAGAATTCGAAAACTCCAACTTCTCAGTTCTAATAGTTGTTTCAATGACGAATCTGGCTAGAACGCCACCTACCTCCGTCGACAAGGTTTCTAATTTTTTCCTTTAAATACAATTTGGATTCTTTGTTTGATTTCCAAATCCCTAATTAACGTGCAGGGTTTTCAAAAATATTTGCTCCCTTCATTGGCCAAACAATTACCGTCGCGCTGACGCTACGACTCGATCAAGTTTGAAAATAAAACTCGTTATTAAAAGCTCCATTCAAATCGAGCTCACGGGGACGATAAATCTCACATTTTTCAAATATGCGATTTGGCGAGGAGGGATATTCCGTATTTGTCTTTTTGCCTACAATAGGTAACCGTTTACAGGTCCTAAACTATGTTCATTTTCAGACGCCATGGTCACTTTTACAACTACTCAATAATTCCTTATCATTCTTAGGCATATATTTTTAGCACAGTACAAATAAACAGTAAAATACATACTGTAACAATGAAATGCATCGCAACGATGAACTTTCACTTATATTCCGTAGTAAATAGGATACGTAAACCTTACCTTACTTAATTTCAGTATTCAGTCAAATCCATGATATACATATAGAAAAATATAGTTAAAAGTGAATCAAATAAATACTCATACCATTTCCTTCTTATGGTTTCATTATATATACAGACTCTGTTAAAGTGTGGAACATTTATGAGTCTATTTCTCAGTTCTTTCGCCAAAGTTTTTTTCTGCCATAAGTACTTAAGTATATATTTCTAGAATTTTTATTTTATGTCTAGATTCTAATTCGTCCCAATCCACCTCTTTGATCACTGCAATGACGCTATCGGTCTTCTTATATTGCCTGAAACAAACCTTGCTGCTCTCTTCCATTTGATACGGATCTTTCGTAATACTATGCAGCTATGGTTGCCCTCATACTCTATCATAGGCCCAGTAAGCGTTAAGTCTGCCTTTTCTATAACTACCCTTTCACACGTCCTAAAGTTTTTGTTTATGAATGTGAACATTCAAAGAGCATCAAGATAACTTCTTACGACGACATGATGTTAATTTTGAGAATTTTTAGCTGGTGATAGATCTAGATGAACATTTTGGCATAAAAATGTGGTTCATTTTTATTTAGCTGACATTTTAGATGGATAAAAAATTTTTCTCAATAGAGCAAAAACTATCTCAAACGCCGCTTTTCAATTAAAAATACGCCTCACTAATAAGCCATTTACACACATTTTTTATTAAAACTACTGTAGTTTGAATTCAGTTTTTTTCTAATCCAGTTTTACGCTACTATGAGTGTTGCCGTCAAATTGCATTCGCCTATCAGTTATACAATCACTTAGTTACCGAGAATTGGGAAAATTCCTCAGGACCTTAGACTTTATGGGACAAATACATTTTTTTTGTTTGTCTTCGCCATGATTCGGCTCTGAATCCACAAGATAAGTCTTTTTTACTTTTGCTGTAATTAACGACCGCAAAATTGCAACAGAATTTCAGCCATTTCAAATTTCGATTCGAGTTTAAACACAGCGGAGGAATATTTCCTCGAATGGCAAATATCATTGAAATTCGCGAACAAACAAGCGGAGAAAAACGCATTGCAATGTAGACAGAGGGTGAGTGTTTGCCGAAAACTCGCCGATTTAACGCAGCGAGTGCAGCGGCCCCTCCGGAGCCTAGCCTCAGGCTAACGCGATTTAAATAACCGGCAAGAGAATTTCCCAAAAATAATAACGAAAAAAGAAACGCGAAAAAACGCGCGACACAATCATTCCGACTAACGACCGACAACAGGCTGGCAAACATCAAATATTTAACTTTGTTCCGAGGAATTAAAGTTTCATCGGTCGCTGCAATATGGAGGCGGGCGCACCTGCTGCTAGATTCATTTCGACTCTCATTGGAAATATATATGCCGGTGATAAATGAAGAATGAAACCGCCGTAACGAGAGAATTTTATAAAAACGGCCCGCGACCCATAATTCAATCACACCAAACAAAGACTTCGCATTAGTTGGCTCGTTTATTCGGGTGCGAAAGGAGAGCCATCTTTCATTGGGGAACGCAGTCGGCGGAAAAAGTGACTGCGCTGCGTCGAGACATCAAAATGTAATACTCGGCGAGAGCCGAAGCGAAAGTAAAACATACGTCGACTTAAATATTCACATCCCTTCAATATGCGAGGGTTAAAGGGCATAGGCGAAAAAGTTGAGGGAAGACGGTCGTGAAAGCCGGAACGAAGCATATTTCCCACCGAAGAGTAAAAAGGCCAGTTGTACGCTCGTCGTCTTTAAGTTAAAATTAACTGTTGAGGGTAAAATATTTTTATCCAATACAGGAATCGATTTGGATCAAAACTTAATCAGCCTTAAATAAAAAACGAGACTAATTTAAGATGAAATTCGAAATGTAGTAATAAATAATTGTTACCTGAGTTGAACGACTGTCGTTTTAAATGTGAGAGATTATGTTAGAGGATTAAAGGCCTCAATCGTATTACCAGGGCTCCCATGTAGCCAAGGAGGCAGCGCTTTCGAATTCGGTGACAGAGGTCCCGGGTACGATTCCTGCTGGAAGCCCGACCGTGAGAAATTACCTCAGCTGTCGAAGCACTTAAAATTTATACTTCTATTATTACTTGCAAAAATCGGACTACTAGTAGGGGAAACATGATGGTACGTAATATATCGCCAAAAGTATGCTATACTGAATTATGCTGAATTGGACGCAGTACATTACTTGGCAAATACCCAGTAATTAATTATCATCAATTGTATGGTAAAATTGTTCTTATTATTACTCGTAGACACTAGTTCGGGTAAGCATTTAAATAACAAAAGGTATCAAAACACATTTTGGCTAGGCTTATGAACATAATTTGGGTACAGAATGGTGATTTAATAACTGTAACAGGAAAATGTATCAATATCAACCAATAGAGTATGATGCAATAGTGTTTTCAAAACATCAGCTAATTATGCAGGATTTGATGTTTTCCCGGTGAATAATGCTGTAGAAGTCTTCACGGGTGGACAACCGGGTCAGTTCTTCGGTAAATACCGACGTTCGCTGTCGCCATCTTCATCCCTGAAGATGGCGACAGAGGACGTCGCCGAAACGTCGGTATTTACCGAAGAACTGACCCGGTTGTCCACCCGTGAAGACTTCTACATCAGCTAATTATGTTTTTATCTTAAAGAAGTACATTAAAACAGTAGAGGATTATATGCGTTTGACTAAAATGCTCGTACTAAATTTAATTAACTAATTATAAGCTATTATTAGTTATTTCCTCTGCGGTGATTATCCATATAATTATGACGTAGAGCCATCCAAAAGAGAATAAATTAAAATGAGCGGCAGTTTTAATATGAGCAATTTACCTCATCTTCTACCTAGTAAAGGGATTTCCAATCATTTTTGTTCATTCGCCCACTAAGGTTTTGAAGTAAACCATCTCGTATCCCCAATTCGTCAAACCGAAAAATACAATTGAAAGTTAACATCGAATCTGATATTGAATAACAGGGAAATGTTTCTAAAAGGTACATACCAATGTGAAATAGCGAAGAAATGTTACGAAACGACTGTTTTTGGAAATTTAAATAGCATGATATTCATATTCACCGTAACAACATGACCAGCCTTTCGTATCCCCAAAGGGTATGAGCATCCCTGGTTAGCCCTGGGTTTGTAAAATAAATTAAACGATGAAATACAGACTCTATCCGAGTAGTCACAAGTGCAGTTGACTCAAGGAATTCTGAGAACCGTAAAAGATATTAACACAATATTTTTCACATATTTTTTAAAGAATAGCAGGTTCAAGAGTAACTAATATTGTACCGGAAAAGAAGTGAGGATGGATTTTTGTGGAGTAACATTTCCTTGACAACAAAGGAATATATTTATACTTCACCACAAAAAATAACGACAAATACGACCCGGGTATCGATGCATAGCATCATAATCAGGTCTAATCACTGATGTTGGTGCCATGCATTGATAATGGGATCATATTTGTCGTTATTTTTGTGGTGAAGTATAAATAAATTCACTTAGTCAGCTTCGTCTGTTGTTAAGGAATGCCACCAGGTTAAGGCCAGCACTATTGATAGGAACATTTCCTTCTTTGAGTAACACATAAACTACATTATTTCGTACGTTCCTAAAAGCTGTAAACTGGAGGAAACGGCTACGTCAGAATTTCAGAAAAATCTAGATTGGAATGTGCAGTTGGAGTTTCCCGGCACTAAATAAGAAAAATAATCTCCTCCGTGCTAGAAATGTTCTTTGCAATGGCGCATGGCGAGGTGGGTATACGGCCTAGTTAGGACTGGTTACAGCTGTAATGTGATAAGAATGTTGAGCTTGGGAGCAGCGCTGTAAAGAGCAAATAATGAAAATGGAAAACTTCGGAAGAACGGCCGCACGTGTTGCATTAAAGCGAAAAATTCGATGTCGAGGAAATGATAAAAAATAGTAGGGAAGAAAACTAGAGCATGAGAAAGGGAAATAACACGAAATATTCATAAAACAACGAGCAAATTTATAAAGGGCACCCACGGGAAATAATTCCTGAGTTTGGCTACGTAATATGGTAGTATTCCAGACAGATATTTAGGCGCGTAATTTTTTGCTATGAGGGGTTCACAGCACTAAAATTATTTACCATAGAAATTTGGAAGCGGAGCGAGAACTGTGCGGTGAAAAAAGTCCTTCGCTTTTGAAGGGTGTACCCACTCAAGTACCGGTATCTCCACACGCGCGTAAGACGGGCTTTGAATAAATATTTGCATATTTGAGAAAGCGTAAGAGAAGCTCTGCAATGCTGAAATGAATTATATTTGTCGGGGACTCCATGCAGCCATGGAAGCCAGTTATTAATCCTGAAATCTCTCCCGCATTGTGTATGTTTTCGTTGGAGATTAGAAATTGCTTCCTGTTGTCAAAAGTGGCAAAATACAGCTGGATCCGCATTAAAGATGTACTACTCCATCCACGTAACTTAGACACGGAGCGGTCCAGTCTATTTGGCTTTGTGCGAATCTATTAGAGCAATTCTTCTTCTACTTGATAAACGTACGCATTCCAGAACTCATTCGCTAATTTTATCCTGCGTATATATGCTCTCGTAGCGAGTTTTTCGGCATTCCTAGATTTAGAAATAAGATTTCTAATTATTTCTAATTAGGAGTCCATATTTGGAAAGCCGGAATGCGTGATTATACAACAAACAAGATAGAACATAAAGTGAAAGAGCAATCAACAATGTTTTCTCTTCATGCAGGGAGGTATTTGAAAGGTTTACGAATGCAAAAATTTAACTGGTTTATCTCCTTACACGCATGCTCATTTAAACTTTACAAAAACTTCTAATTGCGAGTTATTAATAAGGAAATAAGGAACAGAAAGGGATTTGTGATATACCAAGTGATGCCCATATAAAGTAGTCATCGGTATAGATATCTGGGAAATGTGCGTGCATAAGAGATATGCACGCACATTTCCCAGATAAACATTCACAATATTTAAGTTACAAATACCAAAAAACTTAACGAGTTCAGGCTTCGTTAAGTGGAATTTCATTGAGAAATAGAAAATATTTTATTTATCTCATAAATGAAAATACGACGGAGTTTAACTGCAAATTGTATCGCTACTATTACCATTCTACTAAAAATTATTTCCCATGTTTAGCAGGCCTCTAATCTCCGAGGTGCAAACTCGGTCGAAACATTAGTCTATGAGAAGTGAATGTTTACCTCTCTAACCAATCACAGCTTCCCAATACGTCACATATCCTCACATTAATTTCATTGACCAAATTTAAATATCTATAATAATAATAATAATAAAGGACTTTATTCAGGGCCAGATTGAGACTAACGAGTCTCTTTTCACATCTAGAGAGCCCCAAAGTGAGAAATGTTCATTAAAACTTATATAAAGTAATAAAATTAGCAGGTTCCTTTTCATCCATAGAATGTAAGATTTTTTCCATTGCGTAGGAGCCCAGTTAATGCATTTGAACTGTCCTCTAAATCTCATTTTGTACATTTTACATTCTCAGTGCTAGAGCTTCAGCCGTCTTTTTGTTGATAGATCAGGGGTAAGGGTTAAGCGAGCAATTATGAGATAGCTGTAGGGAACAAAAGAAGGCCTGAGTGGAGCGAAGAGACGATCGGTGGCGTTGGAGGGAAGGCCATGGTTAACCTGTGACACGCAGCCACAATAGAGAGAAGAAGAGAAATAAAATACCTAAACCCGTAATTATTCTTGTATGAGAGTTTCCCGCGTGGCCGTTCAGTGCGGGACCAAAACCGGTGTATTCGTCACCAGCGTCCCGTTTGTGGGCGTGGTCGGGAAGGAAAATGGATGTGCGGTGTTGTTTCAGCAACGCGATGGAGCTATGGATTAAGCATGAAGAACCTGGATTAGCAAATTGATGGACGTCTTTCATTAATTTATTTTGAAACTGGGAAATAGAATACAGTTAGCTTTTGATGATTTCATAACGTTTGCTCGTAAGGCCAAATATATGATGAGGAATATTTCAGCATCAACAAATAATATTTAATTGTATTAACCGTGAAATATATGGCAATAAGGAAAAGGAAATTTGGGTAGAGTTATGAAATGAAATATTGTATATTGTCAGGAGAGTGAGTGGAAGAATTCATTGATTATATTGTCTATAATTGAATGAAAAGGTCGTACAAACTATAACTCATTATCACTCCCATTATCCGATTCTAGTTTTATGCCATTATTTTCAGGAATCCTTTCTCGTTTGACCTTAGTTTTCCGGAAGGAAAAGGAAAACACAGGAGGCGAAAAATTATTAATTTATATCTTGCTATTATATAATGAATGTCAGGTGACAACCTTAACCTCTAAACATAATGGATATTTCTCTGTAAGTACCCTGCAAACCGTCTTTTTTGTGGCAGGGGGTACATACACTCTATTTCCCTAATCGATTACTCTCGCGTATCGTTCGCGGAAAAAATGAGTTCTTGAATCGATTCGTTCTTGCATTTATTTCCCTGATCTTTCTCGCAGTATCATAATCTATTAAACATAAGCTTTTAAACGTTAGGAAGTATTTATAAACATCTTATAATCTACATGCGGCCAACATATTTACGGTTTATGCTAAATACCAAATTACAATACATATTGTCCTCTCTTGTCAAACAACCATTTATCCCAGTACATTGGGGTACCTGCCACACCCCCTGCCACACCCCCTGCCACACCCCCTGCCACACGCCGGAAGGCGGCTTGCAGGGTACTTATGTAGATGTAGATGTACAATTATAATTACGTATATTTTTAGTCAAAATTTAACATTGCCTCTATGCGAAAAATCTATTAACTTAGCAACTTACAATAATTCGTTATTTATTATAATTATCTACAATAGATAATTACATACATTTTTATTGAAATATTGTAGTTAAATACAATTATACATATCCGCATGGTAATAGGAACGCTATTACGCCTATTTCTAAGCTCCGCCTTTTATTTTGGTAACGGCTTGGAGACCTCTTCATATAGCTTTATCAACTATTTTACCCTCCTGTTTAGAAACGAGTATTTAACCACGTCAGTCAATTGTTTCCTTGATTTTAGCATTTCTCTGTGCTCGCCACGCGCAACATAATTTGGATTCTGCAACTAATCTCCTTCCATGACTGCCGGCGTTTTTCACTTTAAAAAGCTTCAAAATAAATACTTTTCGCGCATACGCATCGTAACAAATTATACACTGATTCTTCAACTCACTTTTTAAAGTTGGGCATTAAAATAGGTGCCGGCTGAGATTTCTGAAGCATGGCGAAAACTCGAGGTTAATAAACTGCAGGATAAAATTTCTAGGATAGAAAAAATCGGATAGCTTAGCCACCTGTCGTCTAATGTCCTTTCTTCAGGGCAACATGGCTCATAAAGGCCGTCACGTCATCGGGGTGATTGATCGATTCGTAGTAATGATACATTCATCTTAAATTGATGCTCCGCCCTATCGCCTTTAAGTGAGAAAATTGACTACGTGACATGCGTCTTGCGTGCTTTCGGACAGCTTTCTTCAGATTCAATCAAGAAAGAATCACATTCTGAGAATCCCTGCACTATTTATTAGCTCGTAATACATTTCACCGCTGGAAGATGATAATTTCAGTTTCCTGCATAATATTGTGATTACGGGAGTGAATTTGCGTACTTTTCAGAGAAATTTACACCACGAAAACTAAAATTCTTCCCACCTTCCTTCTTTTATGGATCGCTAAAGGATATGAAACATCGAAATAAAGAATATTCATAAGCGGACAGAAGTAAACTGAATTATAGTACACATGAATGTCTTATAAGCGGGAATATACTTGTATAAAAAGCCTATATTAATTAGTAAGATTCAAATTGTAAAGATGTAGTACTCTGTATTGTGGTATTAGTATTATATTTTTCATAGCGTGACTATTGTGCATTTTTCTATATATACTGGATAAATGACGTAGCCAGGATACATCTATAGGGGGTCAAAGACAGCTAAGCGAACGAAAATATGCCTACCTTACAGGGGCTGGTATAATCATGGACGCTACATCTTACATGCGATGTTAAAAAAATCCCTTCAAAAACATTAATTGGATAGAAAACGAGGAGATTTCTATGGCTATGTGGCAAAATAATTGGTCTTTCCCAGATTGGGGAACTAGATTGCGATGTCTTTCGTAAAGAAATTAACCCTCTTAGGAGGGAGGGGGGTTACCCTAAACCCCCCTCGCTGGACCATTGGGCTTGACTTATGCGAATATTCGTTTTTTCCATGTTAAATGTAAAGGAAAAAGCACGCTAAACAAAAGCAAAATTACATAACTTTAATTTCCAACGTTTTTTTTTCCTTTTGGTTGTGAATTGTTTTCCATAAAATTTAGGAAAAGTAAACGTGTTCTTTTTTGTGTTTAGCATGCACAAGCATGTTTTTTAACTGTACACACATTTTGTTTTGGAAAAGAACAATCGTGAAACCTCAACTAACATTCTCAAAATAGTCATCGAAAGTGATGAACCTATTCGCGTGAAGAATTGCAAGGGCTAGATTGAACAGTTTCATATTTGCTGTGAAAATGTCTCTCCATTTTTATCAATATCTAAACCAGAAATCTCAAAAGAGCACTGCTCTTTTTCTCGTTCAGAGAAATCTCTTTTCTCCATTCACCATAGAAACGTCAAATCTCTCCACATCATTAACAACGGTGGCGCTTAATTTATCATTCATATGGATTAATTTGGAAAATAAAGATACACTTCGAAAAATCATTTTTTCGCATGATCTCGAATAAATGCTCTCATATTCTCTCCGCCTCGTTTATTAAACGGTTAATCCGGTTTAACGAAGCGTGAATTAGCCTCGCCGTGCTCTCCTGATGGCCTATTAAACCACAGTCCTAGCGCGTATTTCTGCCGGCGACGGCAGCACCTTGAAACAATGGCGGAAAGGGGACAAGAGGTTGGCGGGAAAACCACGATGAACGGGATCGTGAGGCAGCGGTAGATGAAGGCCCTTTCGCAGCGTTTTTAAGGGTTCTTGGAGGAGACGCCCAAGGGTAGAGAGGGGACATAAAAAGGGGGAAATGGAAGGAGGACATAAGAGATCATTCCCACGTTGTAGCCGAGTCAGATCGTAAAAATAAACTCCGGAGGGAGGGCCTCTGTTGATGGTTCTAATCATTATTTTTGATCCCAGAACGCCGAAGCGGGGATGAAGGTAAGAGAGAAATGCATTGAAGAGAAGAGAAATAAAGGACAGAAGGGAATATAAAAAGCATAAAGGGGAAGAACATAAGGCGGGAAAAGAGTGCGGGGGGATTAGGAGAGGGAAAAAATTATTAGGGAAAAAGGAAAGTTTGAGATGAAAAAGCGTGGGGGTAAACGGATGAGGGTGAATAAAGGTGATGATTAGATATGAAGAGTAGCAAATTCGAGAAACAGACGAAATAGGACAGATGCAATGGGTATGAACCGCTTCCACCAAAATAGCCGGAATATGAAATAAAGATGAAAAATACTGAAGAAATGTTAAAGTTCTTTATATATAATAAAGAAATGACAGTCAGATCTTTACAAAATATAGAGACGAATAAAATTAATGTCGATAGATGTGAAATCCCATATCAACAGCTGTAAGTAAAGGAGATTCAAACTTTTCCTTGCAACCCAAATATTTTATTCTATTCCAATGCTCAAACTAGAGTAAAATATTTGTAGAGATAGTAAAAAATGGTGTTTTTTCATTTATATTAAGGCAGAAAATAATAAACTTAGGTGCTAGTAACAGAATTAATTGAATTCAAGAACTACTGTGGAAGTGATACATTTTGAATTATATCAAATTGAGTAATTAGAAAAAAGTCTAACCTGTAAAACGCCTCAAAGTTAGAGGAACATAAAATACAGGTAAGAATGATAGACTTTGTGTTTCAAAGTAATCGGAAATTTAAGTATTAGAATGAGAAAATAATGAAAGCGAATTATTCGATGAACCTAAAATACCGATGTATTATCGAAACACAATTATTAGTCGTAAGTAATTTAAAAACCTGAAGATTTTTACGAATAGTGAATTAGTAATCGGAGAACGATTTTCGTTATTTCCTTCACGTTTATATGTCAATATTTGATGCGGGAACAATTATTAGACTTGGATGGTTCCAAATTGCAAACATTACATACACCGAATATATTAGTAATTAATAAATTAATTCCTACCACAATCGAAAAATACTTCTATACATGTATTAATCAAATCATTAGTGATCAGTTGCTGATGGCTTTCAAATTTTTTATCTTACAATTAGCTTAGTTAATTCTCTTCACAATATCCAAACTTTTAAAACGTAGAACTGAAATAAGAGAAACGTCAAAAGTCAAAAATCACTCTTTGTAACTTAAAAAACCTCAAATGTTGTATCCTCCCATTGTAAAGAATCTAGCGGGTTTCTTTTTCTTCATCACATAAATGAACATTAAAAGCGAGAGGAATGGAAAGAGCAATCCGTGGGGAAAATACAACGGAAAAGTGGAACGCGGGACAAAAAAAAATCGTCAAAATGAAAAATGCCGAGAATCGTAATGCAAGAGTGAACAATGAAAGCGGAAAATGTAAGGTGAAAGAGCAAAATATAAAAAATAATGTGTGAGAGGGAGAAAGTGCGAGAGGGAGAAGTAACATAGATCGTGATAAGAAGAGAAAAGGAAAAAGGTGGAGAGAAAAGGGGTTGAAGGGTTATAAAAGGTAAGAATTGATAAAACGGCACCCTCAGGAGTTGTAGAGTGATTTGTGAAACTCGGAGAAGGGCGGAATAAAAAGAATTGCGTGGGTGGGGCTACGCGGTAAGATTTTCAGAGCAGAGGGTTAAAAGGAAAAGGGGTGAAGGGAAAATGGAAGACAGAGGGAGAGGATGAAGTGAAACCAAAAACGGGAAGCGTTAGAAAAAGCATTTATAATCCCAGCATCAAACCCTTTGCCTATATAATAATAACAATGTTTTCTCCTTAAAAAATAAGGGACATTTTGGAGCGATTCTCGCGGAAAGAGATGACATACAATTCGCAAGGAGAAACGGAGATAACAATTGTCTGGGAGGACCGAGACTCGAACTCGGGTCTTCCACTTTACGGGTGATTGTTCTAGCAAATTGAGCTATCGTGTCATAAAAATTAGATCTGCCGCTCGGGAAAATTTGCGGGTAGAGGCGAATAGTTTGTCTGACTAAGCGGCATCGTCCACGGCCTCATAGCGGCACCGTTCACAAAGGAATGATAAAGGGAACCTCCCTTAAGGATATACACCTTAAAAATAAGGAAAGTTCTTTAGATAATATTTAAATCGCGATATAATTGAATTCATTTTCATAAACGTGTTATTGTTTGACTCTTTTCAACTGTTTTACTTATTATGTTGCATGTAACGGGATGAAGACATAAGTCTAACTCTAAACGCATACCTTCCGATAGTAATCATTTACGTCTCAGTTACTTCTTCACCCTGGAATCTGAATAATATTTATTCACAAAGTGATTGGAAGGAGTTCTGGAACGAAAGCTTCGTTGGCTGGAGCAGTCACCCGGCAAGTAGAATATCCGGGTTATATTTCCGGACCTGTCAGACATTTTTCATGTGTTTGTCCTTGGGAATATTCCTAGCCGCACACCATATCGTATAAAGTAACTTATCATCCTTTTCCAGATTACGTCTGATACTTAAACATCTGATAATTAGAAGTGATATATAGCTATTATTCATTTATGTATATCCTGGTGCTTATGGAGTACATACGAGTATTATTTAGGTTCCAGGTTAATGAAGTAACTGAGACAAAATTCACACAATGTTTTATTCACACTCCTCTTCCTCCTTTAATTTCGCTAACAAACTTTCTCGAAGAAATCAAAACTAAATTTCTGTTAATTAGATTCATAAAATGATTCCAATGGTAGATGAGAGGAGTAATATTCTGGAGCAAAATTTGACAACTGATGTTACAGTTAATAAAGGAAAGGGAATAATTCCAAAAACAAAACATCAAAAAGTGTGCGTTTTTAATGACTTGATGCTCTTTTGGAATTCTTTGCTATATTAGGAAAAGAGATAACACTAAAATATTTACATTATAAATGTATGCTTAAATGTATATTCTAAATTTAAGTGTTTATTTGTGTTTTAATGCACAAGAGGGATAGAAATCATCAATTAAATTGTAGTTTTTGTGTTACTACTCGAAATTAGAACTTTCCTTCCTTCACAATCGGCACTCGCTTCGTAAAAAGATAAAATTTTTCCATTCATCATCCCGAAATGAGTTTCTCATCCAAATCGTATGCTCTCCACCTACTTTAAAAAACATTTTTTGCCACAGAATGGACCCAAGCCCCACGATCTTTTGCTCTGGAGCACAGATGGCCACCCACGAAGGTATTTTCCCTTAAAAACTTCGATGAAATGCTCTATTCATTTGGACATCAGCGGAAATTCCATTCAAATCTACGAATCCAAAGGGCAAAGGTTCGAAATCCATTCAGTGGCAATCCAAAAAAATATCGAGTACCTGTTATAAATGATCACGGGAGTTATTCGCTTGGACTGGGATTAACTGATTCTGCAACAAAAGAAGGGAAGTAGGCCCGACGTAGCACGATTATTTTACTAAGAGAGAATGATAAAAGATCCAGAGCAATGTGAATTCGTGTTTTGTACTGGTAAAATTTAGTTAATTCTAGTCACTGACGGTTAGGGGGTATTAGGGAAGGTCGGAAATGTGTGAAACTGACAGAAAATGATAGCCGTAGAAATATTATGAATGAAAACGTTGACATTTTGATGGCCTGTATCTAATCAAACTTTGATCTTTTATGTTATATTACTTCTCTTGCGAGCTAAGCATTTTTTTCTTAATTCTCATCATAAAGGAGCATTTTCATGGACTTTTCAAGTCAAACTGATTATATCTGCGTTGTGTTTTTAGATTCTTTTATCATCATCGCCGACTTTAAGACACGGAAGTTTTAGTGAAATTAATAATTCTATTATACTTTTCTTCTGTAAAATTCGAATTGAAATAAAATATAATTGAATTATAAAAAAAAATTGTTTGTAAAGCTTCGAAGATACAAACTAACATCTAGTACCCAAAACTGAAGAACAAATTATAGTTAGCAATGATATGATATCCCGATCCCGAAATGTCAAATCAAGTCGGCGTTGGAGTCAACAGCCTCACAGTGGAAACGAGTGAAATGTTTTATTCTTTTCAGGTTAAGATTAGTTACACAAGTTACATCTTGAAACAAGTTATTTTGCGAAGTTGTATTCTTACCTATTATGGATTGAAAATGCTTTGGAAAACCAACTTTGAGAGTGCTCTGACGCTTTGAAAATATCACAATGTATAAGGGACGTGACGATATGCAAACGTTCATGCGATAGCTATTTCAGGTGAAAGAGGAAATGGAGGAAATGGAATAGAAATGGAGAAGATGAGAGATGGAAGAAACGCAGTTAGCAACCCGTTTGAAAGGTTCGAAAATCGAATGCCACAAACCTTTTCGTGTAGAATCCCAAGGGAAGAGTCGGGCCTAATCTCCCCGCAACAACGCCTTTACCTCTTCCACACCTTCCTATGGGACAGAATTATTCTTTGTAAGGCCTTCAAGAAGAACTTTTAGGGAACTGCCTTTGAGTTACAAAAATTCACATTGCAAAAGTTAGTCTGTATTATATTTCTGGTATCAGCGAGGGATAGGTACTGTTAAAAAAGATAACACGACCGTTACTTGATAATTTGGATTAAAATGTGACAGAATGTGTATTTATATTCATCAATATTCCTACTATATTTATATGGAATGATATATCCTTGGTGAAAAAATTTTACGCACATTCTCAACATTTAGACTCTTCTCTTCCTGGATTTCCCTCCCTGTGGGAATTTAATTAGTTCTGGTACTCTTACAGCACATTGAGAATTTTACGTAGTAATTTATTCAAGAATCCTTGAACGTAATAGATTTTTATAATACACAGAAATGAAAATATTGCCCATATAAAAGCCCATAAATTTTCATTCCTTTTTTATACAGGGATTACCTATTTTTTGTCTGAACTATTTCAATGCCCCGCTATATCATTAATACATTTAATAGATTATGCGATAAACGGAAAGTTTTCAGAAAAAGTTTTTCGTAATAAATATAATTAAAAGTTATAAAAATTATACTCCAATTAGGCTCTGTGAGATGGAGTCCAAATTCAAAGATAATAATAAATAAATGGATAACAAATTAATCATGGTATGACTTTCTGAGATTCCAAAAAGACCTTTATGGAAACGGCGAAAGAAAGCACTCGGTTGAAACTCTCTCAGTTTATTAGAGTCTTTGGAATTTAAATGTGAAAGGTATCGTCATTAACGCAGGCATTTGAAGAATATGATTGGTAACTGACCTGATTCATCTTCCTATGAAGGCATTTTCTCTATACTTATTCTCTTTGGCGGTACATTTACAATCAGATAAGAGCGATACTTTCTGTAAAGAAAAGAATTGTGTACAACCATCCGTGATCGTCGCCAAAGTCGGTTTAATGCTTTTTAATCAGAGAATACACGATATTCTATTATTTTCACGGATGGATAAGCGCTTTCATCGAGAATGGTCCCATTACGTGAGAGACTTCCTTCTTCTCGTCTCCCGACTCTTCATCCTTTTCCCTTCCCTTATTCTTCTTCGACGGTGGCTCCCCCCTGTTAGTGCCTCCATCAACATCCTTCCTCCGGTGACTCTCAAAGAGGACCCTCGCGTGATATTGACAGCCAATTGACCAAATACCCCCTGAGATATAGAAGAGGGCCTCTATTGCTCCCATATCTCCATTGCGTAATACTTCTACCCTTCGAGGGGAAGGGAAATGGGATTTGTTGTAGACGTGAACCGAGATAAGAGGATAATTTAAGGATTTAAAAGGAAAATTGACAGTCTCTATGCCTCCTAGCGTTCTAGAGAAAGGCACGGGAGAACACTGTAAAGAGAAATTGCTTCTCCGAAGAATGTCCTTGGCTTTTGTAAGAGGGTGATCTCCTTTGAGATGGAGGCAAACTCGGTTAAAAGATAAATAAATGCCTATACGTTCACTTTTGACGAACACTGTAACAGTGAACTAATTGTTAAATTAGTGTTTTTTGTTTATGTTTTAGCTACTAACATATTAGGAAAATGGTAGTAGAATATACAAAAAAATCTTTCATCTTGAAATCTAATTTTTTTAGCATAATTAAATAGAACATATAAATGTCAACAATCGAATGATACAACTTAATCGAAAGAAGACAAATCAAATATCATCCCGACACACTATAGATATGACAAAGTAATAAAAAAGAACTTCGTAAATTTCCACATTTAGGTTTATTGTCCGACCGGTTTCGGCTCAGTTGTCATCGTCAGGTCATCAGAGCCATTCGGCCATTGAGCCGAAAGAGTTCGGACAATAAATCTAAGTGTGGAAACTTACGAAGTTCTTTTCTCTTACTTTGTCAGAATGTCGTTCCACGAAGTACGGCCCAGCACGATCGAATTTATACATAATAGATTTATTTATATGACTTGCAACACGTAATCGCAAATGCAATTTTCGAAATGTCAGTTATTGAGAGCTATTTAAATATATTAATATTGAATTCGTAGTTGATATCACATTCAAACGTGATCTAACTCTATATTTTATCTCCCTAACATTAGCTATTCAGCGGAAAATGCGAGACATGCAATTATACATAAGGGAAAGTGAAAGGAAGCGTTGTTTAACAACACATTAAACGAATATTTAATCGAATCTATTCACTCGATGACCCCTTCAAACGTTTACTTTTTAATCGTGACATTTCTGCCCGTGGAAATGCAAATCATGCGTCGAAACCCCTCTTTTCAAACGATTGCATCGAACACGGGATCCACCCACACACGTTTAATTGATTCGATATCAGCGTCGATTCATCGAGGCCGCTATCGCAACCGATTGAGGAATATTCAAAAATAAAAATGATAAAACAGTTTCGCTGATCCCGCAAACATTGAAAGGAATTATAATAGCTGAAGAGTTCTTTCAAAGATGGATATTCGAAAAGCTCCCGCAGAGCGCCGTCGTTGGTAAAAAAATAACAATAGCGTATCGATAGGAATTCGGCGGAGGGGTGTGAGTGAAAGGGATGTATTGAGAAAAGACTGGAGACAAGGGGATGATAAAATAAAAAAGGGTGTTTTTTGCACGCCTGAGAATAATCACCCAAACTCCCTCAAAGATTTTTCGATCCCTTTCTCAAAAACCCTTTCCAGGGATCTTTAGCACTCAACCTCCCCATATCTTTCCTTCCCATCTTGAGCGGCTAACAATCACACAACATTCCTTTCTCTTCCCTTCAATCCATTTCCCTTAGAAATATCCCATAATGCCCATCTTCAAGTATTTCCCCACCCACTACTGCAATTACCATTCCATTTCTACCTGACTCTACTTCCATAATACGCCAAACCACCAAGCATTATCAACTACTTCTCACACTTATCCACTTTCCACTATTTGCATTTCCAAAACCATTTCTTCGCATTCCCTCTATCATCATTCTTTCCTTGACTTCGTCCATTTATAGCTCCCTCTAACTCCTTCCTCATGATATCTCCAACTCTTTCTTCTGGATTTTATCTATCTTTTTTTCCTGTGATCTCCCGGTCCTTTTCAAATCCTTCCTTTTATAGATCTATCCATTTCTACAACGCCATCCACTTCCTTAAATCCGTCCACCTTTGCCTCATTCTTCAGTCTGATACATTACCTTCTAATTTTCACAATTGCATTTACATTGGTACCCTGCGAGCCGCCATGTGGTGTATGGTAAGAGTTATGAAAGCTCTACAACACTGCAACGTTCGCACGCTTTATGCCATCCAGAAAAAGAGACCAATGATAATTATATGCCCTCGTTATCATCTCGAGAAACCACTCGGCAGTCTAGCTACGCTCGTGTCCGGCTACGCCTAAGCCAAGGGTGGGGAACCATTTTCCAAAAAAGGCCGTATTTACCAATAAGCCGCATAAGAAAGGTCGCATGTGAAACCTGCAGGCCGCTCTTCTGTCGAGTGTTGCCTACATTCAAAAAAATGAACTTCGAAATTGTGCAAGAGAAAAAGAATTCATCCGCCGAGTGAACTAAAAACAAGATTTTTTATTTTATTTTCACTTGGAGTCATAAGAAAATTCTGTAATGAGGAATTATTTTATGAAGTGATTAAACGACCGCATAGAACGTCAATAAAGGAAGCGTGCGCCCCGAAGGCCATAGGTTCCCCTCTCCTGGGCTAAGCCACGCTCGCTCAGATTAGGAAACAAAATCTCTCGTACTGCTTCAGGAAAATCACTGCGTAAGTTTTTCTCGAAAAAATTGTTTTGTTCTTCTTTCCTTAGGAGATTCTCAGGTTTCCTAGGAGTGTTTGAGTAATTTTTGATACATTGCTATCAAACCTGTAATCACCCTTTACGAAACAAACCACTCTATATTAAGTTCCAGCTGTAATGTAAGATCAAACCCTCCTCGTACGAATTTCACGCCCTGCAGCGTGCATCGGACGAACTAGTGGAAAACAAGCATCCTCTTTGGTACTTGACTGATTACTCCTGAGATCGCGGTTACATAATCTCAAAACTCCTTCGTACTTTGTTGACCACCACGTGTATTTTAACTCAAAGTGCGTGAAGATTCAAATTGCTAATGTAGTTATTCTCTAAAGCTGTTTAATTCAATAATTTATGTTTCCTTAAGCATTGGGTTATTCTCCTATCTTTTAAAAATTCTGGAGACTTAAAGAGTGGCTCAGTTGGCATAAACTACGTTGAATTCCTCCAAATCAAAAAGGAAGTGCATTGATGCCGTTCTATAAAGGTCATTCTATAGAGATCACGAAAGTGCTCATTAAGGAATCCAATACTTTATGGTGCATTGATAATAATAGTAATAGTTCTTTGAATGTTCTGTGCCAAGCCACCTAACAACAAATTACAAGTTACGAGTAATTCATGAAAAACATAAATCGCAGTGATCACACCATGAAGATAATACAAAAATACTTACACGTGTATATTTAAACAGGCAATCGCAAGACGAAACAAACCAATGCATAATAATTACACCTCTATAAAAAAACCAGCCAATATATAATAGTGACATGCCATTAACATAAAATCCAAAACTTACGCCATTACAAGTTGCCCATAAGAAATTTATAACAGTTTGTTTTAAATATTTGAACGTATCTTGTTTGTGGAAAAAATATGGGTTATGCATTCCGTAGTTTTATAGTAACTAAAGTTTTGAGAAGAATCAAATAGATTTTGGTGGATTGATAGGAATAAGATTTATTAAGTATCAGCTAATCATACCGCTATTTAAATTTAAATTCTGCTTCTTTTACTCGCGTCAAACGGTTAAATAATGGCGAGTCAATTGGCAACGTAGCATTCGCTAGGCGTTCTCTTGAGGACAAATGTGCCCTCAAAGGTCGCAGAGTGGTTTGGGCACTGGATCACCTCCAGTAGTGGAAAATTTTTAGCTCAGTTCCACTGTTGTCTTTCCGCTTTTCTATTACCACAAAATATTGCACCATTTCATAAAAATCCACCCTATAGACGACGCACGTGTTCGAAAGATTTACGATAGCAAAAAAAACTTCAAAGAATAAAGCTCTGAACGCCAAAGATTTCGGGGTAATAGTCCAATTCTCGTTTATATATCAAGGACAAAGACCATTGAGGACCATCTCGAGATGCTCAAGAAATCTTGACCCTGAGATTCCATCAAATCCTACTTCTCCATTCGCATAATTACACCTCTCGCATCTCCACTTCCCTTCATCTCCCTTTAAATCGTCATCTTTTTTCCTCCTCTCGACTCCCAACTCATTTCCGCCGTCTCGTTGCAGACAGCAAATGGCAGCCGATTCCCTTTCGCTACCAAACAAACCAAAAACTATTTCATTCCCGCGCTGTCTCTTACTCCAGCAACACCTCCGCAATTACCTCTGACCTACAAAAACTCACCACCCCTCGCGAAGTCAGCAACTGCTCCCTTATTATTAAACTGCTCCTTGCGAAGTCGTTCTCTACGTTTAAATATTTCAACGCAGCTTTTGCCGAGCCGAGTTCATTTCGCGAGCTAAAAAATATTCAAGCATACGTTCCCATTAGCGTAAGCGTGATCTCGAAAAAGGTTAAATCGTGAAGAACAAACAAATATCACCCTATTACGGATCTAAATTTATCCTTATGACATAATGGCTGGAGGAGAGACAATTATCCTAGGACAAAGTTATCATTTCTCGATCCCTGTACGCGAAATACATAGTAATGGGACGTTTCGCTGCGGTAAGGTACTTGTTGTCGCCGCCGTTTTACCACCAAAAATTTTAGGACTTAATATATTATAGGACCTTTGGATTTTTTCTTCTGCTTCAGATTACTTTTAGTGCAGATCCTATGAGCATAATCTAGAAAAGAATTAATGCTTGATGACACCGTGAACGTGGCCTTTGTATAAATACCAGTGTCTATTCTGTAGTTGTGTTGGGTTGGAGAAAGGTAACTCTTTGTAGGTAAAAAGACGCTAAGAATCCCCTTGAATTCTACAAGGGACTACTTTCATCTACTAAATGATTATAAACGATAAATCCAACAAAACGGAGGCGGCAAAACGTACCACGCAGAGACGCAGTGTCGGCGAATTGTCCTAGACCTGAACTAAATAGCCTCGGTAATTACCGTTACAGAAAAAGACGCCTTAAGGTTCAGCTCTGGATTCCAAACAAAATCTTCATTGAAAGCGCATCCATATGT
Source organism: Ladona fulva (assembly GCA_000376725.2). NCBI lineage: Eukaryota > Metazoa > Arthropoda > Insecta > Odonata > Libellulidae > Ladona > Ladona fulva. The sequence goes on from KZ308262.1 coordinate 1,462,610, forward strand.
GCTATATTCTTGCTACATCACTGCGTAAATTAAATTTTTTGGAAGTAAAATAGTATGTAGAAAGAAATTCCAAAGAAATCGTTAAATTAAAGATAGAAAACTTTCAGAACTTTAAGGAAAATATAAGGCCCAAGAATCGGTTGAGAGTATGAATAATTTTCACACCTCTTTTTTCTTTTACATCTCCCCATCATATTGTAGAACAAGGGAGTATCCGCAGCGTAAGAGGTAATTTATGTCCACAATGGAAACCCCATATTGAAAACTGATAAGGATGGAATACCATCAAACCTCGTTTCCCTTTCTCTTTCGAGATACAACATTCAGTAGAAAGATTTTAATCTTGGCGTTCGCCCAAAATCTTCCATACAATTCAATTGGATGCGCATCAGATTCCTCGCTTGTTTCAACCGCTGCAAAGAAATCATCCCGAAGCAGTAGACGACCGTAAATATTCCGCAAAACATGGAAAGTTTATACAATCTCACTGCGGTCACGTTTAAAGTTACATAGGTCAATTCCGACAAGAGCGACGAAAGTTAGAAGCTCTGACAAGAGTTGTGTGAGAAATGGATCGAACTCTTGTGATTTCCTAGTTCTTTCTATACTTTTCAAACTTTTTCTTCTTTTTATTTATATTTTTAATAGACTTTATTGTGTAAATCTTTTGATAATTCTTTCTACTATGTTTTCGCGGTATTTTTTACCACCTCCTCTATGGGCATTTTCCCGATCCGTGGGTTTTTTTCATTGTCAGCCTTAAGTTGCCAAGATTTTTTCCAACACTCTCTCTTATTGTTTTCATTTTATCTTATATATAACATAACGACATATGAGGTTAGGAGGAAGAGAGGCCCATGGGGCCATTATGGGTCTAACCTCGCCAGTAAAGGGCTAATCTATCTATCTATCTTTAAGCATTGTCTCGCCGTTTAATTTTGGACCTCTGCTTTTTATACCCTTGCGTCTTTTCATTCCTTTATAATGGCATATCTTTGATGTGATCTTGCTAACTTCTGTTATATGAAGAAAATTGTTTAATTTAATATTTGCAGTGTAGCGAGGTCTTTGACAAGAGATAACAATACTAAAACTAATAATAATAATAAAATGCGTTTACTGGTGTCTTTCGTGCAAAATAAATAAATATAGACCTTCAGTATGAATTTCTAGTTCTCATTTCTACTTCATTCGTCTACTTTCTCTGAAGTTCAATAAATAGAACGAAATTCCACAGATGGAAGTGAAATATATTTATAAAATAAAATCCTACGTGGCGTGAGAAAGTAAAACAAGAGTTATGGTGAAGGTACGTATTTGCTAAAAGAAGCTAAATGGAATTAATTAAAACATATTATACATTAAAGAGTTAAATGATAAAATAAATACTTTTGTAACATAGTATTAGTATAAGAATTACCTCCCGACTAAGTTCGGGTTAAAATGCAGACCCCGAGATAAAGCTAACTCCTCCAATAGAAATAAAGACTAACTTCGAGTGACAAATGAATATTACTGATATCTTAGCGACAAAACGAAAAACTTTCTCACCCTCGATCTTTGCTCCCGTTAATGAAAACGCAGGCAGTATCAACGCGTTAATGTAGTATTATCGCTTGCTGATTCATATAATCCAGCGAATGTTTAAATGAAAGAAAAGAGAATATTAGAGCTGCGATTGCTTAACATAAACTTCAGTGAATTGACTAAAGGTTTGTAGCATGTATTAATCACACACACGAATACCTTGTGTATTTCATTTGAGAGAATTTAAACGCGTAGTAACAGAGCTCGAAAAAGATAAGGAATAAAAGAAAAGTAAGGAAAAGAATAAAAGGAGCAGAGGGGAGAAGGAAGAGCAAATGGATGCAAGGAAGAGGAGTCGATTGGAAAGAAAAAAGGGGAGGAATTGAAAAGGGTCGTTGAAGAGGTAAATGAGGGCGAAGAGAGGAGTTATTAAAGGCGCTCTTTTTTTGTTCATTCTTCTCCGTGGAGAGGAGAAGAAGAGGTGTTTGGAGAGAAAAGGGTAAATGCACGCGTGGGGAGGATAAAATGGGTGGCAAAGAAGATTTGGGTGGAAACAGTGGGTGAAACTATGGTGAAATATTAAGCAAGAAATATCTTTTCTATGCGAACTTTATTTACGAATATTGCTCGTATCCTAAGTTGCTTGATTATTGTTCACTCCCTCACTTGGTAATTCTTCCTTTGGACTTATAGAAATTGCCTCAAATCAAAGGAAAAATGGGTACTTAGCTGAATATCCTTAGAGGAAATTTCTGAAATTTAAAGTTTAATGGGCTATACTGTGGGAGAGAAGTTTAAGAAAGAAAAACCCTGAATGAAGACTGGAATATAAGTCTACGAATACAAGCAGCAAAAATAACTTAAAGATGGAGAAGAATCTTTTATATCACAAATCTCTTCCATGTTCGCTATAGGGATGCTGTTTTTTCTATATATGTTGGTAGAAAGCAATCGATCATAGAAAATGTAGAGAGAAATTTTAAGTAAACATCGGACTACCCAATTTACAAATATAGCTAAATCCCTTGATGAAGGTAGTAAAAACTCCTCGGGTTTTACAAAGGGATAGATTATTAAAATGGACAATGATAGTTATAGCAGTTCGTAGGTAATTCCCTAGGAAGATAGGTGAAACGTGTACTCTTACTGAATCTAATAGTTTCGAAAACAAGCTCCAAAAAGCCGTAGTTTGCGGAGCTTGTTTTTAAACACTAATGTATTAATACAATCGCATCAATTTTCCTTATAGATACTCTTGCCAAGTCATAGAGAAATATTTTTCAAGTGTAAACTAAGGGAAAGTTAAGAAAACGATAACAAACAAATGAGTTGGAAAAGCAAACGAAATCATTCTAGACACTTTCACGAACTTTACTCACGCTTTACGAAAATACTTGGGTTGCAGAATGTCAATATATTGCCCACAAAACATTACTGGTCATGGTTATACAGAGTAGTTTTCCAACTATAAGTAAGGAACTTCAAAATTTTTGGACTAAGAATTTTTTATGGTCTCTTAAAGTAATGCGGAGTTTAAAACGAATTGCGGATCGGACACTCAAATTCAGCAGAATCTTTAAACAGAGAGAAATATCTAAATGATAAACTCGCTCCCACCTTGAATATGCCTCGTAAATCGATCTAAGTTTCAACAATATTCAATATATTTATAAACTAACATTTGATATAACGAGAAGTTGACGTTATCATTGGTATAATGATTTTAAATGTTTATGTAAATCTCTGTTATTCTTTTTTTTCAGTTTATTTCTCATTGCTCTTTTATTAATCCCATATTTCATCTTTATTCTATATTTTCTCATTCCTTTTATTCTTATGTTTCATTAGATATTACTTCCTACTTCTTATAATGTCAAATCGAACATCCTTTCTTATCTGAATTATTTGTAAGAATTGTGCATTTTTTGTCTACTTTTTCAGCTTTGTCTATGACTCTTTCATTTTCTCTTATTTTACCCTCCTCTTTTAAATTTTAGCTGCTACCGTCAGTTGGTTTAGCAGGTTTTTCACGCCACCCTTCACATGGGTATCTTCCTGCAGGGTTTTAATTTTTTCTTAAATGCAGACTTAGGTTTTCTTGAACCCACATAATCATTCCTTCTATTATTGCCTTACTTCGGTTCAACTCCCAATAACTCTTTCATTTTATCTTTAATGGGTTAGGTTTAAGTACACTTTTATAAGTCTCAATCTCAACGTATTATTGCTATTCAAGTTAAGTTTATGTCACATTTTAGTATGGTTTATATTAGAGTGATAAATGAATTTTCTTACAATACAACGAATAACTACGTTAACACTGGCAATCATTTATAGCGGTAATGCTCGCCGCTAAAGTCACGTGTGACTATAAAATATAATACTCACAAAACATGAGAGCATCGGTGATAAATCACGGAGGAAGTTGAGTCACTTAAAACTCATCTTAATCATTCTCTAAGTCCTTTTACGTAAATGGAACAGATCGTTAAATTGCTTCCGAGCGTTACATTTGTAATTCTTGCTCTTTTCCATGGTTATGTTGATCACCCGTATTGTCGAGAGGCGACATCTGGACTTGGGGGCGGAAGGAAAGAGGGATGGTGAATAGAGCGGAAATTGGGGCGAAGGGGAAGAAGGAAGGTGGAGTTGAAGAGGAAAAGTCGGCGATTAGAAGTCGACGGCCATCGCACATTCGGTTCGATAACGTCGCAATTAAATGAAAAAAGAAGCAGCGCCATTTTCGCACCGCCGCTCCGCGAGTGTCGTCTGTTTCCGTCGGTTCCTATGCGCGAAACGTGTAAACAACGACTGCGCCGTGACACGGTTAGCAGATTAAAATTCTAATTAAGAGCAAAGCAGAAAATCGCCTCAGAGTGAATGGATGAGGTGAGGTAATTTCGATTGCTCGCTACATATTAATTCCTGTTTCAATCTTATCTTTTCCACGAGAATTCGAGGCATTTACTGAAATAACTTGATAATTTATGATAATTTCAAGAATTTTCCCCTACAGTCGTATTTATTTTATGTGATAACAGACGTTTGGATTTGATTTTAAGAAGATTAAATTCATAATATAATAAACAAATTATATTCTGGTAGTATTTTCAAAATCACCCTTTCTATAAATACGAAAAACATGATTTCCGTGAAATTTGGTTGAATATGTCCACGATAAAAACAAAAAACAGAAGAAGTGTACTAATCGACAATTTTCATAAAATGAAACACTAAGTGATTCACTTTGTTTCATTTAAATTGATGCAAAGTGCTCGTTCTCCATTCGGTCAACTACGATAAAATTAACTCGTATTTATGAAAAAGTATAGAAGCGATTTTCAGAACTTATTCTAATTCATTAGTATAATTTCAAAATAGGATTCAATTTCTACAAATTAAAATCAAACTGCACTTCCTTCCTTCGTATAATATATTAACTTTATATTTTATTTACTAAATTTACGTTGCGTATTAATGTTTATAATTAAACTTTGCTTTATTACCCTTTCGGCCATGACCGTATTTATATTTCATAAGGAAATATTTCTCAATCTTTCCCGTACATCGCTTAGGTGAATATTGGCATTAACTAAATTAAACCAAATATTTTTATTACCTATCAGCGGTATCCTCTTCAATTGTAAGATACCACTCTGAAATAAATTTGGTTCGTTAAGTTTCAGAAGAAACGTCTATGGAAGACTTGATAGGGTAGCAACATTCCCGGAGCACATCACAAATTGCGTCGTTTATCAATGATTCGTCGCGAAATAAACTTCACTCTCCTAAACGACGCAAATGATGCCAATTTGGGTGAATATTGTCTGTGAGAAAAGAAATAAGAAGTCGCTTTCCTAAAAAGTCAAGGAAATGGCTGTTTCGAATGTTACAATCATCGCGTTGTAATGGCCGTTCTCCCACGAGAAATTTTAGGGGAATTTTCAGTTCGCAAACTCGGGAAAAAGGAAAGTTAAATTTTTAACGCGGACACGGTGGAGGGAGACAAAAGGTGATAAAGGGAAGAAAAGAGAGGAGAGAGAAGCACGCAATTAAAGCACTGACCCGATACCCACAGACGCCGCTCGGTCCACCACGATTAAGTTCTCTCTAAGCGTTATTCTTCTTTTTCCACAAAGAGGCGCTTTCCCCAGCCTCTTTTTAAAAATCTATTCGATCTCAAACGAAGCCCTTCCTTCAGCTTCCCTTTCTCTTCAACATCACTCCTCTCTTTGTCTCTATTCCATCTTCCTCTTCTAATCCACCCTTTATCCCATTCGCAATAAAATATGTATATTCGAAATTTTACTTTTGAATACAATTGTGCCACAACTTCCATGCGTCTCTACCTTTGTCTAGTTGACTTCGATTCTCTAGTTTCCGCCTAAAGCATTAAAGGCCTCCTTATGTTGGTAGTACGTTTGACATTGGTGAAAGTGGTATAGTGTTTGTTTCACGATTCGAAATGACCCAAGCTGTCGAAGTACTTTTAACATTTATCTCCACCACCTTTCATAAACCATCAAAATATTATTAGTATTCATAATACTGAGGTTGACTGTGAAAAGAATGCACCAATTTCATGTAACTTTTAAATCACATTGGAAGAAAATTCTTGTCTCCATTTCTTCCTACCAAACCTTTTCCTCAAATAATTAAATTAACTGCACCTTCAGCTACAAAATTACTATTTATGAAACTCTCCAATGCCTACTAGTAGGGCGGTTGAAAATAAAATTTTCGAGATTTCTGGAAACTGAGCATCGCAAAATTATACATTATAAAATATTTGTCCAAACTTTCTGAGAATGGTTAGGATTCGCTTCGAGAAGGAAATATTTGCAGTCAATTCATCGAAAGCTTCCTTCTTCCCAGCTAGCATTCACATCTTTATTCCTAGAATCTGTTTTTCAATCCCATAAATCCGACTTCCTATGGTAAGCTTGCCTGATTCTTTCCTTGTTTTTCGATGCTCATCCTACTTACATAATAAAATAGGATTTCATTAAAAATGAGACTGTTGTTCTGTTAAAATACTTCTCTAGAGGAAATTTATGTTTCCAAAAGCTAATTTTCCCAAAGTTATTTTAAAGGGAAGTCTACGACAGCGTTATCATGAATTATAAATGCTTATAAAATGCGTTTGAAAATGAATGTGCTTTTTATTAATTACGTTTTGTCGAGGCATATTAGATAAGCATAGTTATATTTCATCCAAACAAATTTCGACCACAGAATCAAAAACAACTTCTTCGAAGGTTGTTAAATGAATTGATAAGATTTTCTAACGCAGATTAAAAATCCTTGGAAGGAATGAGACTATAAGCTACGCTGCGGTTGCTTGATTCACTCCGCAAATCTGCAATTGTATTTTCTCTGAAAGTAAAACTGCAGAAGATGTAATCGGTATTATGTGACCCCCCTGCTACTTTTGCCGATCCGACAATGAGCGTAAAATAAGAGAAATAACTGCGAGGACAAGTCGTTTTAGGGACTCGTTCTTTCCATGGACGATACGCGACAACTATGTTTTACCGGCTCGATGTTTACACCCCATGCCACACACCGAAAGGCGGCTTGCAGGGTATTCATGTAGATGTAACCAAACAGGAAAGGGATACCAAAATTTACTTCTCATAGAATGCGTATTTCTTGAAGACAATTAATTGTTCCACTTATTGGTTCATGGTCCAAAAAATTCATAACTTACTCCTTTCATTTAAATTACCAATCAGTATTTTCTCTCTCTGTATCTCCCGAAACTTTCTTTCTGCCTTCCCTGTTCGTTTTACTAGCATCCTATCTCCAATGACTTTCTTTAGCTAACCATCCTATATAGGTATTTAGCACAACCATTAATTAAATGCAAATTTACATCTCTATTTTTAACGAAGAAAATTTATGCTCAAATGCTATCTTTAAATTCCACTTTCCCGTGTTTTCCTCCCTTCTCTTTCCTTCCCCATGTGTTTCTGTCCCCACGCCTCTATCAAATGAAAGAACGTCTCAATTTCTCCCCCAAATAAAAGTCGTTTGACTTTCCGTCTCTCCCTCTGAATCTGAATCGGCGGTCATTACCCGGCCCAGAGCGGCGGCGCGGAAAGGGCGGGCACTTGTGCACAAAACCGCGTTTGTTACGCGAGCGACGCTGTCCCCGTTTTTATCATTTCGATAGAAGTTTAAGACCCCATTGTATCCTTTCCCGGCTTAATCGAGGAGGGACGGGCAGAATAGAAAGATGATTGGCGAGACGGCGGATTGTGCGCTCCGGTAAACGATTTAAACGCGACTCGTGGATTTTTGCGATATTTGAGCAGACAGTCGCTTCCCTCATCAGCCTCCATTGTCGGCCGGTGTGTGCATCCTTTGGAGAAGAATCCGCGTCGCCGATATCACATCCGAGGAATTTTTTGCGGCGGATTTTAAATAATCTATCGCGAAAAACTGTACTCCCTCGAGTCCGACAATAAAGAGGTACACGGATATCATATGTGGTGATCTCTTTCAGAGTTTAAAGCTAATCTTCTCTACGATTCACAATACCGCCTCCATTTACGTGTTCTTGTATACCTCTGTATCATAAACATCTATAGTATTCAGCTCACGTCCTCTCCTATTTGATTGAATTCGTACGTCTCTTACCTACTGTCGGTTTGAAAATAGCATAGATGGGACCTTGACGCGTTACCCTTTTATGATTTTGCCGTTATAATGCAACGGGTTATACATGTTTGAAATTATAACTCTTTCCCTTTAAAATGATTTACAGCAAGAGTCAATATCAATCTCCTGCTTTATCTGAGTCGAAGTAAAACCAATCAAAGCACAGTAAATTCGCGCAAATTCATGACTCGGTCATATTCAAAATTTTGTGAAACAACGGTCGTGTGTCACAGGAAGACCTAACTTTTAGGAAGAAATCATGCACCGCGTCTTTGATTTCTGCTCTTGATTTATTAACCATTGATAAGCGTCTGAATTAAAGATCGACCTCCTCCTACAAATTTTATTCTATGCAGTAGAATATTTACTACACCTTTGACATAATTTAGAAAAACAAGCGACATTGATTTCTTCTTAAGATTTAGAAAAACGTAAAGATATTTTCCTAAATACATTAAAAGATAAATATTTCATCTGAATGCATTTGGAGGTCAAATACGAGGGGGCGTATCATGATGATGTTAGTAGACATTTTTTCTTCCTAAATTGTGAATCGAACGGCGACGATCCTATCCCACCATTAGGAGGGAGTTATTAACTAACATTCTTTCTAATTTCGGTTGTCTCTCCATCCGCGGAGATGATTTGCGAAGTCAGCTTACACATTATCAAATTAATCCGTGATCCGGACTTCCGGTATTGTCCAACTTCTATCATCCACAAACATTAGATCCATCAAATGCTTCAACCAGTACGTATGACGCTCGTTTCCTATAAGAAGTTTAACTTGCTCTTCGTACTTGCTTTTGACTACCCCTAAAAACTAGCACACGCGGAATACTCCAACTTATCCATTTCAAAACACTTTTAAACGAGGAACTCTAAAAAAGACAAGAGTTGCGCTACTCATTCCGTGTAATTGCTCGGCCTCGCGAGATTGATGCAATTAACTTAGAGCTCCTTCCGAAACACTTCCCGCAATTGTTTTAATATCCTCTTTTTTACGTCTCTTCTCGAGAGCGGGATTGTTAAATGATACGGCAGGGTATAAATTAATCTCACCCTGGCTTTCTTCAAGACTCGGCCGCTGAAGAGAGAAATTTAATCAGAAATAATAGCGCTCCGCTTTCATTGGATAATATAAATAAATAAGAATCGCAGTTACATTGTTCACGCAAAAACCGTACTCATATAAATGAATCTGCTCAGACGTCTCCTGGCGCATCTTTCTTCCACGTGTCACTGAGTGCCACTCCGAAAATCGCTCGAAATAACCTCCGACGCCTTTTAAAAAATCCCCTGCAAACACAATTACGGGGAGAACGCTTTTCCCTCTCATACCGCCTCACGCACATTTATAAACGTCTCCGCTTGCTTGATAACTCCTCGTTTGCGGATGAAAAGGAAAGAGGAGGAAGAGAAAACAAAAGGAAGATCCCTCTCCCCAATCTGCCGACGCAACGAAAGCGGAGGAAAATGCAGACGGAAAAAAAGAGACTTTGCAAAGCAGGCGGATGATAAAAAATAATGGTTATCCCATTCCCCTCGGCCAGCGATGTACACGAGAAGAAACTGCGGGATGGAGTAGTTTCAAGAAAAGGGCAAAAAAGTGTAAAAAAAAAGATCCCTTTGAAAAGGAATCCGTATCGGGAGAAGTGAATGGGACTCCTCCCACCCGGGATGCGAACCCCTCTCCCCCTGCGGCGACAGCGAAACTTCCCAAATAAATAAATATGGAAAGAAGCCCGAGGAAATATAAATAAATATGGAAAGAGGAAGGAATGCTCGGCGAATTCCTTTGCATGCGTTTTAAGGAAGTGAGGATTCGTGCCGGAGATTGCGCGATTTCATTCCGAAGTCGTATAAAACGGAATCTAAGCCCCCGTTTTGGGAGGTTTGTGCTTTCGGGACGAGAAGCGCGTTTCAGAAAACAGCAAACAGAATGTTCAGAGAACTGAGCATTTCGATATCCCTGTCTCGTTTCGATTTCTGCGTCCATATGGTTCACACGCGTGACAATCTGCATGAAAATTTTGGAGCGCTTCAATTTTAGAATGGAGTCGACATCTTATATAGCGTTATAGTTCATCGTTGGGGGTTTTAATGCACTGGAACGCTCAACGGCTGACGGTTCAGATTACAGATGCAAAAATGAAACGAACTACAAGTTAATAAATTAATCTCATGACAACTCTTCTATCAAATGAAAAAAGAAAAGAACGAATATATATATGCAACTGAATTATAAAAATTATTGCGCAGACGGGGAAACAATGGCGAAAAAACTTGAAGAAGTACTTTTATACACATGCTCAATACAAAGTGGGCAGCTAGACAAAGTAATAATAAATTACCGATATTAATAATAATCGGGAAAAAAATCAACTAGAAAGATACAAGAAATGAGTTTTCATTTACGTTATTTCTATTCCAAGCATTCACTTGATAAAAGAAATAACACAAATGAGGATGAAGTTTATAGATAGGGCTATTTGACAATGGAAATGGGACACAGGAAAAAAATTACATGTAACACATAATTATATAATATGTTAACCTTTCCTTAAATTATCATTTTATTTTAGAGACGGTCTACAATAGTTTCTGTTATCACTTGACGAATGAAAGAAATTAAGAGAGGCAATTTTTTCCCGAAATTAAATTTTGCAAGTATCACTTCACGAGAGATTTAACAACTCCGACCAAGCATTCGTGGAAGTTCGATACATCGAATATAACAATAGCAAAAACTCTTTACGTCGGAAATTAACTCGGCATCAGTAACTTTCAACCTTTTTTCTTCCGTTGAATGCTTTCGGGTCGACTCAAAATGCACGGTACCCTTACCCATACGTTTGTTTCCCACAGAAGGGATTCAGATCGAGTAAGCAAGAACATCATGCGGAAGAGATAGAAAATTCAATTTTTAACAACCAAACTCCATTAAAATGTGCTATACCTTGTAAGATTTACGAATCAGTGTGCCGCAGTGAACCAGTTGAAAAGTATTTCCCTACCCGCATGTAAATTACGTACAGAATGTTCCGAGATAAGCGATTTACTGCGTAATAAGTTTGACATGAACGGGAAAGTGCGTATCGGAAAAGCGGTAGATTATGATCGAATCGGTACACAGTTCGATGACACTCCGTAGCGACACAGAACCAAAAAAGAGACATCTCTCGGAAATATCCGATTAATGAGAAACCCATTGTGGCGAGACTGCGGTGCGGTTTTCCTTCGCTGTGTCGCACAGAGATTGCAATTTGCATATCGAAAGGCGTTTAAGGAAACGGGTTGACCTAGCCAAGGAGAGATCTTTTCCTTTCCTTTGACAATTGAATTTGAAGAATTGCCAAAAAGGTTATTTTTGCCTGGATGGAATACGTCCCCTAGGGAATCCATCTTCCGCTGCGGGGGATAAAAAAGACAGGATCACCGTTTGGATACATCTGAAGAGATGATCGGAGGGAGAATTATCTCAATACAGTCGGCGTCTCTTCGCTTCGTTTGGCAGTTCGGCTGAAACTGAGTGACGGAAGGGAAATCGAATGAATAAATACCATTCATTTGGCTGAATGTCTTTGAGATGACTGCGTCGTACTGAAACTTAAGCTCAAGGAAAAGGGTTAAGCCTGCACGTAGGAAAATTCTCGAGGAAAACGGACATGAAAAAATTTTGAAAGGACCGGGACTCGAAGCCAGATCCGTCATAAATGTTATGCCCGTTTTCTTTCAAATTCTAGGCCAGAGGTCGCGTTTCACGTAAGATGTGTTGCACTTAAACTGAGCGTCTCAACCTGTGTCACCCGGCAAAATTGAGGTCTGCAAGAACGCAATTGGCTGGCCGGATTATCCTAGATAGTTAAGAAAGACAGAACTATTAGGCAAATTACGCTATCGAATAGTCGTTACATTATCATAAAACGAGTATCTGTTGTAATAGTATCAATTTAGATCAACGCTGTTTCTTCTTTATACATTACAGACATGGAGTATTAGATTTGGATGCATAAATCATATGAAATAGTACGATGAAAAGTATGGGATGAAACTGATCATGCATATGAAGGAATACACCGCAAAATGCCAACTTTAAACACTGAAATGTATGATAATCGAACCTATTGGAGCAAAATTTATTAAATACATACGATTGAAATTTTATCAGTCCCATTCTGCTGGTTGTGCCATAGTAGATACGGCAGCAAATTCTCGGTTGTGAATGTATCTGAAAATGCTGATCAAGCAGTTTTTTCCTCTGACATATAAATATCTTCATGCTATTTCTAACACATGTGGTATAAAATATTTGAAACTTAATTAATTTTCCTAAATTGATTATCATTCGTTGTGTAAGAGTTTTTTAAACAGCATGTCTTAACTCCGTATGCTGTACACAAGCACTCCCCAAATAATGGAATGCTGGTTTTCCGTGAAAAATTATGAAAATTGACAATTCTCGAATGATATTCAGTGATTGAAGAAGTTGAAACATAGAAGTAGTGAATGATGATTGAGTTAGTTGTGCTTGAAAGTCAAGGACTCCTCAATTTGCCAATAGATTGTGCTACCACTGACCTCTTCACTCATACTTGCATGAACTATTTATTATAGATAACTCATGACACTATAAAATATTCTTGGTGCTCCGTTGAAGTATCGAAATTGGAGAAGTATTCCGTAAGCTAACAAGTTTTGAAAACACTGATGTAAACAACAGGATTTGAGAAGTTCATTGAGATTAAGCGCCTCTTCAATAACTTCAAACCATCTTTCGTGATCGCAAGAAATAAGTGATGCAGAGAAAGGATATTACAATCTGAATCACTTGTCATATCTTTAACCCAGTGAATTGCAGATGCAATCGTAGGTGAGCAGAACCAAAATCCCAGAAAAAGAATAAATTCGAAGGGTATTAATATTATTCAGCAAATTGCCAGTACCGATAATCTCAGCTAAGAAAAATCCACATATCTTCCGGTACATAGTTTGTATTAAATATTGAAGTATTTGTAAAACATCTGTTTTGATTCCATAATAATAGGTTTCTGTTAACATGCAAATTAAGTCCGGGTTGAAGGCTGCCTTATGAAAGTCAAATTTTACCCACGTAAATCCGTCACAGAGAAATACAATCACTTATTGATATTCAAACACATCTAAACGCTAGAAAACTTTTTCAGCTCACTTTGTGTTTTTCTTCTTCTTCCAATTTCTGTTTGACGTTCATAATTAAGTTGGTAACTTATCCAACAAAGTTAGGATTCAACTCTATTATTATTCTTCAATGAATCCGGTTTCAACGAATAACTTCTTCTTCCAAAATTCTCCAAACGATAACAATCTTGGGAAGATATAAAATACATATAAATATATTTCTTCCGCAATATATTCTACCGACAATTTTTTTCTTGTAGAATGTCTTCATTCGAGATCGGAATTCGTGTTTCCGCTACATAAACCCGAATTCGAGAGTAATATTGGACGGCAGATATCGAAGAAATCGTCAACGATCGCAAGATATCGAGGAAATGAATGGCGGAAGGACAGCATAGTAAGTTGAGGGAAAAGAGATTTCATCGGCTACGATAGAAACAAAAGACGGTGGGAAATTCTATTTGTTGCGTCGAGGAAACTGTTAGTTCTTCCTCTGGGTCGAATTCTCCGCGACGTCGGGAAGGAATCGCAGTTTCACAACCATTTTCTGTGCAATTACTCCTTGGGGCCCCCGTCGAGCGTCATGCAATAAAGGGAACGACACAAGTTTCGCCGTCACAAACTAAGGGGCGCCTGATTTAATAGAAGTTGGAAGAAGGGTCGAGGGGGGGAGCACCAAATAATGCCGCGGCGTCATCGCACACCAATCACGAGTGACTCGCCCGTAAATACGAACTGACCCACTTCCTCCGAAGTTCAGACGAACCGCCCCTTCTTTTGCAGCCTAAAAACAAATCAAAGAGAAACAGCCAGTTAGATCGAATGATTTGCCTTAAGCTGTCCCTCGAAGCCTCAATGTTCAGCTCGACGTGGCCGGATTTATAAAACGGGGCTTTCAAACTGAGTGCATCCAAAGCCTCTGATTTCCTAGTTCTTCTCCATAACTTTCTGTTTTGGGGATAAAGAAAAATAACTGGGAATCCAGAAAAAGCCGTCCTCGGGGATGGAATGGTAACGATGCTGGCCTACTAACATCAAGGCACCGGAATCGAGTCCCGGTAGACCGGGATTTTCCTGTTTAGGAAATCGTATGTCTCCGTCCCTGATTACATCCTCCACAACAATATTCCATTGAATACATGTTGGGATGAAAAATTGGAATTGTCTTGGGGCATGTGGGGAAAAGTTAGGAAACGTATGGAAAACAGAGTATGTATAGATCGATGCAGCCTTCAAGTTTCTCATTATAACAAGGAAATAAACACAAAGTTAATATCCCGCGTGGAATATAGATCGTATCTTATCCCCTTCTTAAATGAAGAGAAGTCTAAAATGTCACGGAGACATGGCAAACGCGAATGAGACTCGGTTAATAAAAGATACAGGAAAAGGTTTAGTAAATTATAAGGAAATATAAGCAAACTAAGAAGAAAATATGAAAACGTGGTGAGAGAACATCAACGAAGTTGTGGCTTAGTTAATGACGCTACAGAAGGTAGATAATTTTTGATTAAGACTCTAGCATTAATAAAAATAAAAAAATATTTTTTTATAAAATAAACATTTATCAAAAAGTATATCGTTTCGTTAATGTTTCTACAAAACATTGCAAAGTAGAAAGAAATTTTATCAAGCATATAATTTTACGGCTTTAAAATAATGAGAAGCAGTAGTTTTACTTAAAATGACCACGGAAGGACGGTTTAATCAAAGCGAAAATATTTAAATGCACGAACGTGTTATAATGAAATAATGGATTCTCTCGGGCATTTATAATACTTTTAATGAAAAATTATAACCCAAAGCTATAAGGTCACCCAGAATACACACAATTAAGTTACGATGGAGTTGTGTACTCAGAAAATAATGAAGAATTAAAGCGAAAAGAAGTTAACTGCGCTGTAAAAAGCCGTGCGGATAAATTTTCACCACAAAGTTTTAAGTTTACACAATCCCTACTTAAAAAAGTATAAAGGCAAAGTTTCGCTCGGATTATCCGCAACTCCGTTATACTTAACAAGCAGTTTATTTTACTCCTGAAACAGTAAAAACATATCGTACATGCAGTAAGAAGAAATACATGTTAACTTCATTGGTGGCAGATTTTAATTTTTATATGAATTGTTTTAGGGTAGGCTATATGTTAGTACACAGGCTAGTTAGTTATATTGTGATAAGGATATTCCCGATAGGGATAGGTTATATGTAAGATATAAAACTTTTTAAAAGATAAATCCAAATTTTCTATCTGTAATCAAATATCAAATACATCATTAGCTGACTCGGAGAAAGCTTTTGACAAGTTGAACCGGGAATCAAGGATACGAAAAATGTAGGAATAGATAGCAGAGACGGGAAAATGATTTCTATGACGTACCAAAACAAAAAATATGTATAAATACAAATGCAGCCGCAACTGAAGCGAAGATTGGGAAGAGAGCGAGATAAGGGTGACCTTTCCCTTCCTATTCAATCCGTACATCGAGGATTGTATAAAAATTCTGGAGCAAAAAGAAAACACGGAAATTCTAATAAATGGTACAAGAATTCGCTTTGTCAGATTTTTTTATGATATTGTAATGATAGCTGAGTCAGAAACAGATACCCACAGAATGTTATAGGTTCAAATTTAGCCCTTGAAGAAACAGAAACTAAACAAAAATTAAGAAAAAATTATACCAAGTTTGTAAACAAGCACAAAGAAGATTCGAAAATAAATATCCAAATACTAGAAGGAGATGATTGAACAAGTAAAGCAATTTTTCTACCCATGATGTATAATTACTCATGACAATAGATTGTTAACAGAAGTGAAAAGACGGATCAAAGTGATTAAGCTAGCTTTCAGAGGCTAGAGAAACCTTATAATCAGTCCATATATCTTGTAGATAGCTGAAAATGATGGAATTGAAGAAAGACTGCGATAACTCGTTTGGAAGCAGCAGAACTGTGTATATGGAAAAGAAAATTTCCTCGAAACCAAACCTCGAAATTTTAAACAAGGGTACAAACATGGTGAAAACTGGTTGGTGTGATGAAACGAAGAGTCAGTTTCTTAGATTATGTTCTGAGACACATAACAAGCCGATTAAAGTAGTTAGAGAGAAAATGTGAGGAAAAAAGAAAGGACGACCAAGGAGAAAGTTCCTACATGAAATCCAGGCAAGATAAGCGTCGACTCACACCACGACCTCAGAAGAATGTCAGAAACTAGGATATTCTGACTCCAGCGAGAAGGTTTTGCCTTTCGATGATAAATGAATCAAATATCAAGTGATTCGAAGGAAAGAGAAGGTCAAGTTCTCGCAAAATCCCCCCTTTAAGTAATGAAGGAGGAAGAATTAAAAAAGGAGGTTGTTATTTCAAGT
This sequence comes from Ladona fulva, assembly GCA_000376725.2. Lineage (NCBI taxonomy): Eukaryota > Metazoa > Arthropoda > Insecta > Odonata > Libellulidae > Ladona > Ladona fulva. The sequence goes on from KZ308262.1 coordinate 1,479,328, forward strand.
GGAGCAATATTTATATTCCTTTGCTAAATATCTACAAAAATCGCTCAGTCTTAAAATGTATTAAACTATATAAATACAGAATTTGTAAGGTAGTCAAGTGCCAATATAAAATCAAAAAGAATTTCTATATTTGCCTCTCTAAATTAAATTATTTCATCATAGGTTTTTATATGATACCTCTGAAATTGCGATGGTTAGCCAAAATAATCCGCCAAATATCAGCTTCATCGAACATCTTTGTAGGCTTTATTCACTTAATTACTCATTTTTACTGTTTACTAAAAACATTTCAACTTAGCAAAAAAGTCATCCTGACTACTGAAAAACGATATCATCAAGTTGAGAATTTGTTGTCTTTCTTTCACCAAAATTCAAAATAAATCTTTTTCGTAAAATTTAAATAAAATTTTTCTTTCGTAATTGCATAAACGTGCAGAAAAGAAATATGATATGCCTTTTATATTCGTCAAATGAAGAGCAAATTACATGAGGGAGGGAGGTAAATGGGAAAAAGCGTACGAGAAATATATCGCTGCCGAAGGACAATAATGAGGCCATATTTTCCCGAAAATGCCGCATAATTACCTTCAATTGCGGGAAAAAAAGAAATTTGTTAAGAAAACTTATTACGCTTAAAACCACCATTTACTTCGAATAATGTGAAATAATTACAAATCTATGAGATATGATAATTTTGAATTCACAGGGGACGTAACTCAAAATAATTTACCTAAACAGCTTTTTGTAACGCGGGGCATTAGAATGATGCAATTAACTGTGTTCTATGTATGATTTTTCCTCAATTAGTGGCTAAAAGGAGAATTCCGCCACTTGGTATATACGATGAAGTAGTCGATAGATAATCATTTTTAAATCATTTGAGCTTCCCTCCTTAATTAATTGATAGTTACCTTATCATTGTATTACGCATGACCAACTTTTGGAACATATTTATTAAAATATCATATTAGGTATATATTGAAAAATTATAAAATCACCGCAATAAATATCTCCTTCAATTATGAACATTACTTATGAATCATAATCCTAACCTTTTTATCTTAAAAATGTTATGTATTTTACGCACCAATTCCGAAAATACGCACTCTCGTAAAATCGAATATACTTGGTTTTTTCAAAAAGGATTAGTTTGCGACTACTGTGAATTTTGAAGTTTTTTCCATTCAAATTCGAAAATCCATTGTCCCTTTTTCGATAAACGTTTGTTTATATTTCCATTTTGCATAGAATTTTTGGCATTGAATGAGAAAATTTTCAATCACAATTATACATTTCCCGTTCAGCCAAAATCACCCAAAGCGCAAAGTAAGTATCGCGGTGGCATTAATTAGTACCCGATTCTAATAAATGCTGGCATATATATGAATATGAATCAAAATTTTAAAATCCGAAAGAAGAAGCGAACTATCATTTCAAATCATAAAGGACGTGGTCATATTGAAAGCAGTAATTTCATATATACATCTCTCTTCACACAATTCGCTTCATTACCAAAATAAACAACCCCAGCAAATTTCCCGGATTAATCATTCCAAATTTTTTTCGGCCGAATCTCTGAAAAGACGAAATTAATTTACGTGCCCGAAATGAAATGTCAGAAAGGTTCTCATCTGAACATGATTAGAATAAATATGAAAACTTTCCAAAGCCAAACGATGAGATAATGAACGGCATAAAACAGCAATTAACATCTTCTCATTGTGACGAATGAAAACGTACGTTTCGATACTCGTCAAAGAAAGCCATTTTTTGGGACTACAAATTCATCTCTCTTCGAGTTGAGGGTTGAAAACTGAAAATTATGATTTGCTTGATTGAAAATGATGTTTGCAATTATGTGCCCCTTCTTTATACCTCGAAAGGGTCTCTTTAATTTACAAAGGTTCTTCTAGCTATTCAAATCAGTGATCACTTACATTGAGGATGTATTTATGAGGTGAAACATAATCTGATTTAACTTGTATTTTTTCACTTAAGTTTTTAACGCTCACATTTCTAAAAACTCGCACTCTAAAAATAATCTGAATAAAATGTCATGCGTTATTAGCTTATAAAATTAGCTCAATCTTTAATACTCTCTATCGTTTTTAATATAAATTTAGTCCAATAGCGTAGATTCAGAAGAGCTCTAAAGAGATCCGAGATTTTAAGATTTTCCATGGCACATCAAAACATACACCTGATATACCTTTTAAAAAATGAAGTAATGTATTACTTAAAGAAATCCGAGAGGAGATATCTGCCATAAGTATAGCCTGCTTATTTAAGAAATAAAAATATAAACTCCTGCAAATATCCTGAAATATTGGTATGAAAAATACAGAAATGGGCTCCATCTTACACTAAAGATAGTTGCATCCATTTTGATTTCTTTCTATGCTGGTGTGTGTTGAAAGCTACATTTTCAGTGACAAAATATTTAAACTGAGGTTCTCCAAAATTTGGATTTAAAATTTGGTTTGTCTTTAGAATTTGATTGCACGGCCGTGGTAGCGAAGTGCTTAGCGTGGTACCGTTCCAATCCAGAAGCCCTGAGTTCGAGTCCCGGCTTATCGGATTTTTCCTATTTGGGAATTTTTGTTTGTATTTGTAATAATTACTGAAATGGATGTAATTGGGATTATCTTGCTGTTACATTAAAGAAATCATTATTATTATTTGTGTACGCTATAACCTCGATATTTGCGATAGAGTAAGAATACAGACAAAAACATGCTGTCCACCCTAAAAGTTGAAGAAATGTTCGCAAACTAACGCTGGAGAACTGAGTTTGAAATATCGATAAGGAATCGTATTTAAATCGAATCTTCTTAGACATAATATCATACTCCTCTCTTACAACCGGTTAATCTCCTCCAGTCTCTTAGGCAATTACAAATAAAAGTAATTTTCCGATCATTTCTTCTATTTTCCGAAGCATATACAAACTGCGTAAAGGTAAAAGAAGGCGAATTATTTCTTGCGATCAAAATGCCGCGATGGAATGCATTCCGAGAATATTGCAGTCGTTACAGTTCAGCAGTTATAGAATACAGTTCGTTGCCGACAAACCGCTTCGTTATATTCGTCGAGGATTAGATCACGTCTCAGCGGAGAGCGGATTCCAAGGAAAAGAGGAATTGAGGGCGGAAGGAAGCAGTGGTCACTACAAATAGAACACGTACCAAGGAAATTGTCCCGGGTCAATTGAGAGAAATTTTCTTCGCGAAAGGGCATTTCTGGAGGTCAGAATTAAGGGGAAGGAGATTCCAGGTTTCCCTTTTTACTAAGAAAAGGAACGAAATAAAGAAATGAAGGACTTAATGGAAGAGGGAAGAGAGAGAAAGAACTATACGGACAGAGGATGAATATGCTAAGAGTAGGAAGAATGTTGACACAGGAAAAGGTTAACGGAAAAGGACAAATAAAGGAAGGGAAGATTTAAGAAAGGAAACAAGGGAAGAAGGGGATAAAGGGCAAGATGACATGAATAGGTTGCTAAGTTCAGAGAAACAGCATACTTATTTATTCATCAATTTAAAATTGAGTAATAAATACGGAGCAGTAACGACTGCGTTTGTCTCAATTCGAAACAGCGCTGGTGGAAAATGTTAGTCGTAATTATTTAAGGAAAAGATGCCATTTAAAATAGAAAAAATTAAGAGATTAACTTTTAATTAATGTGAATAGATTAGATATTACATAGAAAGAAATATATACAGAATATATTCCGCTATGAAACGCGTTGATACTAAATGTATGATGAAGATAATATGAAAAAACAAATTTAGGCTTAAAAAATAATATAGTATAATTACATCTTAATCAAGATTTATTTTCTGGGGTGATAGAATGATAGGCGAGCTATTCCAAATAAATGCAATGCTATTTTTGAAAGAGAATTTACCTCTATGTTTTGTGACAAATGCTTCTGAGTTCGTAGGCAATCGTCTTTATGGCCTTTTTAAATGGTCTTTTCCCAAGGAAGGAAGGCGTTGTTATCCTATAGAATCGATAGTTAATTACCCGCCTTGCATTGTAGCATTAACTCTTCATATAATTACTATAAATACAGAAAAAATAACATTAGCGACGATAATTGAAAGGTACATAGAAGTAACTTTACTTTAAGTAGTCCGTACGGAGCCTTGATTTTTCACCACATTTTTATCTTACTTGGTCTTTCCATCGCTATGCCAACCAACAACATATTTCTGTTTTGTAGCAGATCGTGCGTAATTGCATATAGAATGTATCGCAACCCTACAAATTCATTTAAATTGCGGGATTCTGGTCGAAGTGTCATGTACTACCTCTCGGACCGAAAACCTCTTTTAATGGAAAACGATCCCCTAATTGTTCCCATTGACTCGAACCTTTTCCTCTGTTTTTGGAATTGTAACACCCAAACGTGGGAAAAAATCCGCATTCCACCGCTTGGCAAAAAGGTCCCTCAGTAGTCCAAAGTTAGGGTCGGCCAAATAAAAAAGATTCGTTGGAATAGTTGCAGTGAATGGCTTCGGAGGCAGAACGCGAGTCGATCAGATATTCTTAATCGGGGAAACGATGAGAATCGAAAAAAGTGTGCGCCAATCGGTGAAAGACTCCGAGCGGAAACGGGAAATGGAGGGAAACGAGAGAGGAACGGAAAAGAAGAGTGACGGAATGCGAATAAATGACAGGGATAAAGGAAGATGGCCGAAATGGCTTTGGGGGTCAAAAGTCGGGAAGAAAGCGTCCATATCTTCAAGTTCCGTTTTCTTTTAGAGGATTGAAAAATTCGGAGAGTAATTCGTCGGCCTCTTTCCCCAGGAGCCATCTTGCGGTGGAGCAAAATTAAAGACGGACAAGGCAATTTATCTTAGCCCCGATGGGGGGCGTGACGAGGCAGTGGAATTGAAAAAGCAAACTAAATAAGAGGTGAGGTTCACTCGAATTTCCCAAGAAAGAAACTCCTTACATGTAATCTGGCTTCAGACTCTCAGCGATACTTCTCATTCATGAAAAGTACGTCCAATTGAATAATTCTGCGACTTAAAGCCAGAGTTTCTCTGCCCTAATCCCCAACGGGACGCGGAGGATACTATGAACTTTCTGTTTTAGCGATTATTTCTTTGTAACGCTTGGTCGTCACCTCTCGAAGATCGCGCTCGCTGTTCACCGGAATGACAACATCCTTTACTTCACCTAAAAATTCTGGACCGATGACTTTATCGAAAAGAAAAGAAAGACATGTAGTGAGTTCCACCTCGAATATGGCTAAAAGGCCGCAAAGCATCCCTGGTTTAAACGAGGGTCCTTTTTAACGAAAACTGCTTCATAGTATTTTAAATCCCTATAATAGCATTACCACGAACGTCCCAAGTATCAATCCCATCAATATCAAGCTCCATTTTCTGTTGATACTTAAATTATTACGTAGTTAAAAGTACACAAGCTAATTTTTTTGTGTTTAACCTCCGAAGTTAGTTAAGAATATACATCTTCCCAAGAAGATCTTTAAGAGGGAGATTCCATTTTACCGTTTTCTTGGAAGTCTATCGAAAAACAAAAAGCGACGCAACAAAAGAGAACGCGATATGTTCGCCCCATGCGCGTGTTCCTGCCAAGTATCGGTGAGCTTTGGATTTCTTGTTCACGAGGCGAAACTTGGAATTTGTCCAATGTTGCTCACAAATTTAACAGTAAATTGTTAGGGAGTGATTATCATCCTGGGAAGGAAAACCGGCAAAACAGTGGAGCATTAATGACATACTAAACTTCTTGGTTCCCAAAACACGTTTGCCTTAGCTAATTTCTCAGTATATTTTACAATTGTATCTTGCATTAAGGGCAAAAAGGTTAAATTTCGTCGACAAAATATCTTTGTTGCTGGCTTGATACGTCACGCAAGAGCAATATTCTTAGAAAAAAGTATTCCTAAAAGACATATTACGTTGACTTTCAAGCTAAATTGATCTTAAAGGATACACGTACGTTTTAAAAAACTTATACAATTAATTTAGGATGAGATTTTGTAATCTTTTGTATTTTTCGTTATGGAGAGCGTTAAGTCTACAGTATGAATCATTATCGGCTCACAGACGACTCATCTGGATTATGGTATCAACACCCGAAGGAAACCGTTTAAAAGCAATTTGATCCAAAATGCCAATAGTAAAACAAATATTTTCACATAGTTTAGTTAAAAAGGAAATAAGGTAAAAAATATTATTCTCTTATTCTCTCCTTCCGCTTCCTACCACTATATATGTGACTTTTTCTCGTATCTTGTATCTAATGATGACGCTATGACTCGAAACCTAAATCGTATGTATTAAAACCTGTGGAAACGTGTATCAGTTTTTCTCATTCCTCTTATACTGATACACGTTTCCACGGGATTTAATACATACGACCTAGGTTTCGAGGCATAGCGTCATCATCAGATAAAAGATACGAGAAAAAGTCATACATACTGGTAGGAAGTGGAAGAAGGACTGTTTTCTTAGTCGTTTTTAACTTGAGAATCTTGACTGAAAATATGCATTGATCGAACTATATAAGATTTCAGTCAAAACTCAAACAACAGGTTGTAATTCGACAAACTGAACGATATCCATGTCTATCTAATTCGATATCATAGTTGTGTTCCCCTTTCCCACAATTTTAGTCGGCACAAAATATAAAGGTTTCTTATCACGCAGATGGTTTACAAACAATAAAGCCGTCCTCTCCATATAGAAAAATGACATTCACCTGTTTGGTCCCGTCTTAAAACTCTTTGTGTTCTCAAATATGAAACGAGAGAAGGCGAAAGAAAGAAAGCGCGAGATATGGAAATAAGACACGGAAAAGCGCTTATTCAGGTGGTATTGGGATATTGGGCTGCGGGTAGATTTGGAAATCGCTTACCTTGAGAGGAAGTCGATATCGGTGTGTGGAATAAAACCGGAAATATGCAGGCTTTGAGGTCCTTAATCTTCTCATGAACTAGAGGTGTATTTCCGAGAAAATTACGGTTCGTCAGCGGCGTCCTTCTGGCTCCACGACGCATACCTCATCAAAGGGAATGTGCTGTGAATAGAGACGCCCTTTGAGGTCAATATTTTAAAACTGCTTACATAGAGGTTTTTAATTAGTAATTACACTGACGGGGCTCTAGCCTCACGCGTAATTGATCCAAATGCCTAAATAAAACTAAATAAAAAGTAATGAATTACTACTTTTTTCAGAAACTTATGATCCAGTGCAGCATATTCTACTGGATAAATGAAGAGATATAAATCGACTTTTTCAATTGTACCACAGAGATTTTATCGCGTTACTTTTCATCGCATGTAATAGATGGCGATCTACTTCCTCGTATGTACATGCAAGTACTCTTCCAGCAGGGCGTGCATCTTTCGTGCATCGACTCTGCATCCCGAACCGATCACTTTCGTATCGTTTGCGGAAAAAAATAATTCTTGAAAAGACTTGTTGAAGCATCTATTTTTCTGATTTTGCTCGCAGTATCAGAAAGGTCTATGTAGCAGGGAGAAATTATATAAAATTAAAGTGCCCAAAGTGACTTTGTGTAACTCAACACACATATTGAAAGAAAGAATTCTTAGTAATTTCCACAACAGGTTTTCATTCGACCAGTTTCGTCAATAGGACTCATAATATCGTGTATATCTTCTAAAAACGTACTTTCTCTGAATTTGTTAAGCAAATGAAGCCTTTGTTTAAATCTTCTAGAGATCCCTATCCTACATGAAACATGTGAGTAAGGCTCTATGATCAATTGAGGCAATTTTTCTTGAAGATAACGTTCATCATATGCTCGATGTATAAACTGCGATCATAAAAATTAACTTCACTTCATCACATTTATGTTAAATTGACGTTGTAATATACAGGGTATTTACAGAGTCTTCATCCGATTTCAAAAAAGCGTTTTGCGTCCTTAAGTTCCATGAGTGCAAGTCTGTTACAATTGTGCGACGTTCGGCACTACAACATCTGCCACCTAATATTACAATAGTACAGTACAATTTATATTGTGGATTCTACTAAATGAGTTTTCCTTTCTCTGTGATCATGAAGGAGTTCCACCAAGTCACACCTCAAACCGGCATGTTCACACAAGACATGCCAACTTCAGTGTGACAGAAATTCGACCATCATGTGGATGTGTGCCATGCGGTCGGAGGGGGACACATTGAACATTAGTAACAATCTTAAAGAGAACATGTATATATCTTAAGTGTATTTCATTTTGATTTACTTTTGTAAATTATTATTTCATTTAAATGCTGCGTATTAAAATCGGATGATGACTTTGTAAACACCTTGTATATACCAATGTTGGTCCAAAGAAAAGAATCGTGCAGATCCAAATCACCATAACATAGATTTTGTGACGGATAATCATCATTCATACACGTTTAGATGAAAATTACAACGGAGCTATGAAATATATACATATTGTTAATCCCTTCAATCAATTTCAATTTTTTCATCTATTAATTAAATTGCTTTATTTCCAGCCAGTGAAGTGATGAGGTGAAAGATCGCTGTGTGCACAATTGGTTTTCGTCGATTTAAAACTCCGTATTATCAACATAGTATTAGTTCATAATAAAAAGCTAATGATGCTTCCAAATCTCAGTTTGCATACAAAATTTTGCGGAACTGAATTTGGGTAAACAAGCCTTAATTTCATTTTAAAGTATAGAAGCTTATAATAATATCACGTAATTTTTGAAGCATAATATTTAATTCCGATGGCAGAGGGGTAAGCGTCAAATCGCCAAAGATTTTATTTCAATCAACTCCAACCAAAATTAACCCTCACAAGAAAAAAGAGACAAAAAGGGATTTCGCAGAGTTGCAAGAAATATTTTTTAAATTGAAAAAAGAGCAAGAGCGAGCTCGCCCATAAATTCTAGAGTAAAAGAACGGAAGCCCGTGGATATTTAGCGGAAGCATCGGCGTTAAAGCCACCCTCAGCGGCGCCAAAAAGGCAAAATCCTATCGTAGCAAAGGCTGACTCTACTCCTGACGCCTTAATCTGCGTTAAGACAAAGGGCACGATTTGTGCGGGGGAAGGGGGCGTAAATAGGGTAATGCGAAAAGGGTCGGTAAAAGGGTGTGAGGTCGGGGAAACCCCTGTCCGAGAGGAAGCGATTAGAAGGGGCTGTGTAGAGAAGCATACCCAAGGGCAGACAAAAGCGCGAGGATTTATTAAGGGATATATAAAATGGGAAAATGAAGAGGCGGGTATTAGGAGAGGCAAAGGAGGAGAATCAAGAGTGATTTGGGAATGGCGAAAGTTGGAAACTGCTTGGAGTCTCCGCTACAAATCACACGAGGAATAATAAAGGCGCTTAATACGAAAATATTGCTCGAATTAATTGCGAGATCGCTTGGGGAAGTCGTTACCTGGCTGAACGATTCAATATTCAAATAGGTTTACAGTTCTAGGTCGGATGTGTTAGAAATGTTTAATCAAAAGGAGAGAAGATGGAAGCCTTCCCCTGTTTCGCAAGTTTATAAACTCCCTCCTGACCTTTGGGATTTCCGAGTAGCAGTATTAAGTATGGTTGAGGTAAGTCTTTCCGAAGGCTTTGTGGCGAAAAAGCCTCGCAGTTTTAAACAACAGGCAGAAAAAAGGTTAAAAATATTTATAACGAATGGATAAGGCCCTCAGATAGTGCCTATCGGGCCTAATTATAACTACGCCTCTGATCGAACGAAAACTTATTATGTGGAGTATAAGAATTCTTTAAGAATCAATACGTTTTTCGCATACAAGTTCACGATTTAGGCCTTAAAGGTACTTCAAATGTTTTCGTTGAATTTTTGCTTGAGAATGATAACGGTGAAAGTCGTATTCTATAACAATTCAGTTACTCTTTTACTTCATTCATTACTTTTACGGTCGATTATCATCACATTACTGGCAATTATCCCTACATTTCCTCCCATGATCCCTGTTCGCTACAGAATTAGGGAAGTAATGAAATACACGTGGAGGTCTAAAACTGGATTTTTCAGATGCAGTGAGCCTAAAGTTCGATATAAAAATTAAATACTCTCCTTAAGAGACTTTCGTGTGGAAAATAAATGGATATCGGATGATGTTTACGAGTAAATGCGTTAATGAATCGAATCAAGGTTAATGACACATTCCGAGGAATTGATTCAATAAAAAGAAAACGAAATAATACACTAGCTGGTTTTTAATCTGTAAACGAATACTCAACTGACGCCATTCACCGACTGAAACTGAGATGCATCTGCCTCCTTGACTAGTATTAAAAGATATAAAGCAGGCCATGACACTTGGAACTGCATTGCGTAGAAAAGTATATACTGGAGGAAAGGCATTCCAAGGACATTTCAGTCTCTTTGACTCGTAAAGGAGAGGAATTGCGGAGAAAAATTGATGGAGAAAGAATGCGGGATTCTCGTAAAAGCTGTGAAATATAAAAGGAAAAGGCGTCGTGGAATATTTTCAGTAGTGAAATACCAAGAAGAAATTCACAGGGAAAAGATCTGTGAAGAGTATAAGAAAAAAAATTTACAATCTGATTTGTTTCCTAATAAACGCTGTTGTACTTCTTGTCATGTTACTTAGTTCTCCGAGGACCCAGTTACTTCACAGTGCTTTATATATTTCCTCCAAATTTTCCAAGAGATAAACAAATACAAAATATAGTATTAAACATTTTAATATCATAAATGGAGATATATTAAAAAATAAACTATGACGCAGTTTTGCGGTATATCAAATTATACTACTCTATTTGACTTTCCTATCGTTTAGTTAAACAATTTTTACTAATATGTCTTTAGTAAGAGAAATGGCTCTGTTTATTATAGGCAAGAATAATTCTGCACATTCCCTACAGTGTAATCCCAATTTTTCCGATCATACTTTAGGGTTTGGTACGAATTTCCGGAATTATTTCGAGGGGCTACATGCAGTTACGCCACGGTACGGTCTTTAGAATATTTAACAGACTCAAGCCGTTGTACATTGAGTGCAAATTTCAGACGCGGGGAGTAAGTCCACTTCCGCAAGACCGCGTACGGATCAGGGGTAAGGATTGCACGGAGGGGCTTTTCTTTGAAAATCCTTCTCCAAAAAGAAAGGAATGCAAATACATCAGGTAGTATTGTTTCTTTATCATCTAACAACACATTCACAGCTCAAATAATGTCGTGTAAATAGAACTGATCACAAAGGGTCCTTTGGGATCAGCCGCAGGACTTTATCCTGAAAAGTATTCAAACCTTTCCTTAATCCTTGATAACTGATTACGTTTAAACAATGCGTATATTCACAGTATGACTCCCCAATTTCTAATTGTCGTTTTGAAGTAGCTATTGACGAATGTATCATCAATATTTTTATGATATATTCATATACTGTTATATTGCCAACCATCGTTTCATTATTTCTTTTTCTTGCGTGATATTTTAACTGCGTAGTAATGATCTATGCTATTAAAGAGTTAACAGAGTTCTAGTAAATATTGAAGTCTTTTAAAATGTCTCACCAAATTAAAGAAACCTAAGGTAAACCAGGCGCCCCCCTTAATCAATGGACTTTTAAGGCTTCAAACTTGCAAAACGCAAAATATATTTTTACAGGGAAATTTTCGATAGTAAATTTTGAAGGTTAACTACCTTTTCCTTTACGCTTTCTTATATTTACTTTATTTAAGATTATTACATTATTATAATATACGAAACTTAACATAGTAGTGAGATACAATACCTATTATGGAATCTTAAATAATGAAAGCATAATTTGCTGCTAAAGATGGTATGTGGTCCTTTGTAATAATTTTCTGAGCCAAAATTATAGCCAAGAAGCCAAAGTGCAGCCGATATATTATTTGATAATTTGATCTCTAACTTTACAAGAGTCTGCAAAAATCTTAAAGAAAACAGCTGTATAAATAATGTACAGGATCTCCTTCACTAGTTTTGCTTCTGTCTACCAATTGTCTGCACCACTTCATTTCTCCCAAAAAGTCTAGAATTCCGCATATTTGACTCAATCCACGGACCCCTTTCCAATCTCGTACTCTCCAAAGCAATTTCCCCGACGATTTTTATTGGTTACGAAACTCTAAGTATCTTGTCCAGGGCTTTATGGCGAGCTAATAAGGAAGCAATTAAAGTTAATCAGTGGAACGACCCTTTGGCCCTTTTAGGGACGAAAATAAAGAAAGAGTGAAGGGCGAAAGGATTACGAGTCGATTCTGTTTTATGGAGCCATTCGCCATTTTGTCAACAGCGTTCTCTGCAAAAGTAACTCGCCTCGTTATATAGGCACTGGTCTTCAGGGACGTTCGTTCGAATAGGAAGAAACAATACGCAAAAGGAGGAAAGGAAACACAATATAAGATGGGATACAGAGATTCCGAAAGGAATCAGAATGACGAATCTTTTCCCATAAGACTTAAAAGTTACCACAATCGAAGAAGGCTTGACTAAAAGATATGAAAAAATGTAATTTCACAAAGTAGTGGTTTTAACAAGTTTAATTCGACTAAAGATACAGGTCGGTTAATGACAAATATTTTATTTAAGTAATAACAACAGTCTCCCATTAATGTTGTATCAATATCTATGGAGTTAATAGGCTAGAGCATATTATTATATGTAATCAATACCTAAAAGTGCAGTACAAAGTTAGGATTGTTGGTATTACCAACCATTTTACCTCTGAAATCCATTCAATCCGAGAACTAGAGTCTCACGAGTATCGAATCTGGGACCACTTCAAATAGAAACGAAAATTTTCATCAGATTAACTGCATCAAAACATTTGGAAAACTTCCTTCTTTCTTCTTTGGTAAGATAATCTGCCAACCATACGCTAACCAGAATTAATTACAGTAGTACGTGCAGCGAAATCAGCAAAATCCTACGAGACCGCTAAATTCGTAAACACGTCGCCCCCCAACGAAGTAAAATCGCAATCTAACGCGAAATTTACAATCCTTTCTGTCCTCCGCAGTTTCCGCATTTCGCAAGTTTCCATCATGGCAGCCTCACTCTAACCATCCGCGACATGGAAACAGTGAGAATGTAAGACATTTTTAACATGGCGAACAGGGAAGGTAAAGAAGATTGGTGCTCGTAAAATAAGAACCATTAAGAGGCGAGCAGAGGCCGATTGCACGTTAAATCCATCTAATTAGTAAGGCAACGCACGTCTGTCTCATCCCGAATGGCTCTCCGATGCTGCAGTCGTTCATTTCTCTGCAGAGCGGTTTAAAGATGGACGAAAAGGTTAGTTAGTCCGTCCCTCAACTTGTTAAGCGGCGGTAAGTCGCGGAGGTTAAGCGCGCAACTTTGGAAATCGGTGTTATGCTACAAGTGATTCGGCTCCCTCCGCAACTGAGTGCTCTGTTGCGAGGGTTTTTTGGGCGGCATGCGTAAAGGGGCCCGCCGCTATTTATTCTCCCCTTGACCGACTTGGGAGTCTGCGTGATAGATTAATTAACCACTCCGGCCGCCGTCCGCTCCCCGCCGTGTAATCTCTGTCAGAGGAGACTGGAGTATTGACTCGGTGAGAGGGGAAATTTAAGCCACCCACTCGAACCGTGATGTCGAGCGAAGAAGAATGCGTGTCTCATTACGACTTTTTCCGTCTCAAACACGTCTGCGTGCTGTTTGAAGTTTAAGTAAGCTTAGCCTACTTTTCTCGTAGAATATGTGAGGAGATTCGTCTGGGACCCGCGATTTACGAAAAGTAGTTTCGGTATGTTCACATCAGTAGTTTCATAAACATTTTATTACTTAAGCAAATAAACATCAAAAGTTGTGGAAGCTCTGATTCATTGGGCAAAATGATTTCTGGACAATTCTAATCCGTTTTCTATGAGTTCTAAGAGGTACTGCAGGGCTTATACAAGTTTTGTGAATTGTTTGATCAAGATATTAAACATTTTCTCTCCGCTAATACGCATCAACCAGCTAAATATGATCTCCGTCTCCTAGAGTCAGCTCACAGATTTGTGGATCAATAAAGTACGGAAGCGGAGACAAGCAATTACTTCACTGAAACGGATACAAAATGGCGTTTGAGGAACACATAAAATATACTTAAAAGAAGATATATTAAAAAGATTTTTTTAAACAGCTCTGCATGTACCGATATAAGTCAGAGGAAGTTATCGTAACTTTCTTTAGCCATTTCTAAGAGTTGGTTAAGGTTCACCCCCAACATTGCCTCTCTTTCATACAATAATAACGATAACACCACTTTCACTGTGCGAGATTGAGATTACGAAGTCTTTTCTTAGATTCAACCTTTCTTTATATGAAATTTGAAAGAGAAGTCTTGAAACAAGTCCACAGAAGAAAACTAATTGTGGGTTTGAAGTCTTACGTTTGAATTTAAGGGAACTATTACTGCAGGAAAACACCATCAAGAAGGGGGGTGTGAAAAAAACCGCCAAATGTACTGATACTTAAGTACATTTTAAGGGAAAGGCAGGTTACATCATAACTAAAAGGCAAGCAATAATGGCACGGGCATTCTTACAAAGACAAACCATATAGAATTAAATTTTCTTAAACAAATAAACAGAAAAATATAATTATAAACTATCAACAATTATGTAGAAACAGGTCAGTATAAAAACAGCAATATAATACTAAATAAGAAAATAAAATAACGGACATTTAAGAATTCACTGCTGGTAACCATCTTTGACAATATCAAAGAATAAAATGTATTAAATTTGTCATAGTATTTATGTTATCGTGACATTACATAAATGTACCCCAGTAATTTAGCTTAAAAGGACTTTACTACTCGATAAATCAAGATAATTCTACCATAACTATGATTAAATATTCTTCAAGGTGCTTTTTTAATGTATCTTCACATGATTTTGGTTAATCTAAATTGTTATTTTATCGATGAAAACTATATTTTTCTTTATCGGAAATGTATATTTTAATGCACTCGCCCATAAACACTCACTCCCATTATAAACCTTTTACCAAAAAAACTCGCTTAATTAATAATCTCCTTCATCAAGATTCGACTGCGGTCTCTACGGTGGATGACGTTGGACCGAAAATCGGGAATCTCGATAAAGATGTGAAGATAGAATGTAAGATTTGTAAAAAAGCTGTAAATATTTAAGTACCGATAACGTGATTTGCAAAAGATAATTCTGTCTTAAAAGTACTACGAGTAACATTCGATGGATCCCAGAGTTCACGTCCACTTCCATCGTAGCGAGTAAAATTTGGAATTACCAAAAACGATAAATCTGGGCTTAATTTTATCGAAGAACCAGTCAAAACTTTTCGCTTAAGTTGCTAGGTTCACCATCGTTTTATGATATCCTCACCCTTTAATGAACTGGAAGGGCGATTTTTCGAAATTTGTATGTCTGCCAGCGACAGGAATGAGAAATTGCTAAAGTCAGAGAAGCGGAGATTAACCCCGGAGCGGTACGTTTACTCGGAATTTTAATTTGTTCCGCGCTACCGGAAAACTTTTATCGACGGATAAAGCTTTAACATGTGAACGTTTTCGGAGAGGTTTTTCATAGTTTTTTCAACGACGGCCTTTTGATCAAAAGCGCAAGCGGATGTCAATATGGGCGGCATTCGCTTTTCGCAGCGTTGGACGAAAAATAGTTTTTAATTCCATAGGCCATACTTGATTGGCGAAGCTCAATACTGTAGGGAATTTGAAAATATTGCCAAAGAGATATAAAAAGATCTTAGTTAATACTCCTTTATCCTACTATTAAGTATTGATCCTCTTTTTACGAGCTGAATCATTCTGCACCGTTACAAAATATTTCCACCAGGGCCGGCACGAAGTGTATTGGCGCCTCGGACTGGGGATCATATAGGCCCCAGATATACACCTCGTAATATATCCATTATTTCACCACTTGCTTATTTTTTAGAGGAAACATTTGATACTTCATAGAATAAATCTTAATAAANCTGATCGAGATATAAAATAATATTGAATTTATCAAATCGATGAATAACCTAATGGGGGCCATTAACGAAGACGAAAATTTGAAAGAAGAGGAAATAGCATTGGAGAGAAAAGTGGCAACATGGCGCCAGAGGAGGGGACAATGAGCACGAGAAAAGAGCGAGAAGGGAAGGAAATATTTGTCGCATGCGATGTTCGCTTCTCCCACAGGGTGTGCGAGGATTTACTGCTCTTCCACGTGTTCGAAGGCACCTGTGAAAAGGCGTCGGTGGCCCACGGGAGAACCTACAGTTGGGGGCAATGCAGACATAAGGGGACGGTGTTGCCAAATCTTCGAATTTGTCACACGTTCAACGGATTGCTTATGGTGCAAAATATTTACAAGCTACGACGGCACTTGGCTCCCATTTCCTAAGGATCTCAACACAAACAAAAAGGAAATTCGTACCCGGAAACATCCCCATTGTAACTCACTGGTAAATTTAGAAATGAACACAGACTTAGATAGTATTGAGACGGAATTCCGTTCGTAAGTATTCGCACCCCTTTGCTATCCTAGTAAAATTGTATATACAAATACTTGCCAATACTTGGATATTCTTGAAGACAATTGTGAGAAGAAAACACATTACTGGCAACGGGAGGAATTCCCATTAAATACACATAAAATAATATGAGTAACCAATACAGCGTATCTGTGCACAAAGGATGGCTAAGTTTACCAGGCTAAGGTTATTTCAGACTTATTTTACAATAGGGAAAAAAAATCCGACTAAAGGTTAACGTCATTCGCCACCCAAACTGCCGTCGGCGCCTTGGGCAACCGCCCGTCTCCTCCATGTCTCTCATCTCCACTCAAAACATTCAAACTCGGATGAGTTTCTGAAATGGCTGTTCGACTGATTTATTCTGCCTTTTTTGTGTTTCCTTTTTTCTTCAATCAAAACTTATTCCGCTCCATTCTCCTCAAATGATGTTTTTTTTTAAGATCTATCTCATTTTGCCCATTCTATGCCAAGCACACATCTCAAGCCCCTTCGATTTATACATATTTTCTAAAAGTCTACGTTTCACACCAAACGATCAAAAAGCTCCTCGGAAAGGTTTTAACCAATCATTTCTTAATATTCTAAAGGCATCAACATCAAATCAGACTTCAATATTCTTTAATTTACAGTAAACAAAGAATGATAGATTCTTAGATAGACTATAAAACACTGTCAGCTTGTTATTTCATTTCTTAAAATTATTATTCTGCAAAATGTAACAGGACAATCTTGCCTTCCTATCTTTTCGTTTTCTGGTTCCACCTAGTCACCACCATAAAAAAATGTATTTCATTTCTTTATCTCTGTAAGCCTAAAGCAGACATCAACCGTGACTTTTCTCAGTAATCTCAGCGTTAAAATGAAGTTATTTTCGCACCTTCCTCTAAGATTTTTACTCAACACATATTTTTGCCTCAGTGTTTCTGTCTCTTTCTCGGAGTCTGTTCACAGTCCACATTCCAGCTGTTGCGCGCTACGAATATTAACGCGTATGAATTACTACTCTAAGTTTTCATGCACGTTCACCTGGAGGGAGCACTATACCAATCTACAATGCATTCAGCGATCACGACATAAAATATGTTCTCAAGCTGCGAAGGATACGGGAGCCAATGGTTTCTAACTTATCGTGAAACTCTTGAGGTGTTCTTAGAGGATATTATGTAATTTGAAATTTTACTTCGCAGTTTAGCAAATACTGAGTTTCCATTATCCGTAGATTATAAGAATGATTCAAATAGTGAATGTAACGCAATGAGATCATGACTGAATTGAATTCTTCTGTAAGATTTAACCCACGCAAACTCGAAATCTTTCAAAGAGCTTTATGCAAACGCATCAAGGATTTCTAAGCAAAAGCGGGCTTAGGATAACCTTAAGAAAATCTCCCTCAGCATTTACTTCATAACGAAATCCTATCAAACCCTGTGCCAGAACTCTTTCATTTAAAACACTCCATTCGAATATTTTGCTCTTTCTTCTCCTTCGTTATCCGAGACGAAGAAACTCTCAGAAAGAGTTTCACATTCAAAGCAATCGCCTACGAATCAAGTTTTACTCTTCCACTTCGTCTGCCGGCCAATTAGGTCGAGTTTAAGGCACGTGTGGAAATTAAATGGGAGCTCTTTTTAAAATCCTATTCGCCGAATATCACGAGCATCCCACGGTAGAGACGCAATGTAATAATCCCTCCGTAATGCACCCGTAAATTTTATACCGCCCGCTAATTTCATTACTTTTCAATTTTCGTTCAGTGCGCCTACTTAACTCAACACGCGGCCCCTCTCCATATAAAAACCCGGGGGGAGGGGCGTGGTTACCACAAATGTGACGTCATATCAGCGAATGAAAAGTACGAATCCATGCGGACCAAATCCCTCGACGCACGGCGAATAAAAAACGGGCCTTAATCCGGCACATCCTGGGGATTTCGATAAAGTAGGCGGAATTAGAAACTATAACAAATTATGGGCTTTGGAACGCGGCCCCAACTTTAGGCACAGATCGATTTGAAACGGGGTCGAAATTGCGCATATAAAAGATCCGCACAATGCGGAGAATTTCATCCGAATTAAATTAATAAAATTTATCTCGTATTTACCATGTGTTGTGGTTTAATTGATTCCCTTAACGTTGCTTAAATTAAAATTTAATTTGATTGAATTTTAACACTTCTTTAAAAAAAACTAATTTTAAAATCGCGCTCGAAACGGAGACAAACTTTGGCATTCGTTCGCGATACCAACTAAATTTTCCCTAAATAATTTTATATATTAAATAATCCTCGATAATTGTATATATACGCTTCAGGAATTAAATTTACCTTTACTTTGAAAGTGTCTAAGAGTTGTATTCCCATTATTATAGCCTTCTACGAAGTAACAACTTCCTATATTACGTTTAAGCCAAATTTTATTTATCTTGGTAAAGTCTACCAGTGCAGCTGATAGTAGCACAGCCATAACCAATAATAAATAACTATAGCCAACGAAAATCAAACAAGAAAATAATAGAGCATTAGAGTGAAAGAAACGAAGCGGAAAAGTCTACCGTAGCCGGGACTTAGACCCGGATCTCCCACTTTCCGGGCAGCTGCTCTTTCCAATTACGCAAACTCGACATAACAATCTCTCCTTCGATTTCTAAAGCTATGAAAGGACACGCTCTGCTTCTAATCATACTTTATATGACAAGTTAAACGTCTTTTATTCTTTATACACTTCGAAACATAATATAAAACGCATTTTCTAAATAAAGGTATTGTTGGAACATTCCAATAAACCACGCTTCACTAACCTGAGAGGCTATTACAGCACATTGCGGAAGGCAACGACAGGAAGGACTGCATTTTAAATTTTTTCTGATTTTTATTTTCTGTCGCGTTCAGTGTTTTCGCTAAATCAATAGCTATTCTTATGGGCCGTTGAGGGCTCTTTGGCGAGCCTCGGCGGCGCAAAAGCGTAGCGGAAGGAGCCCAGGCTAAGAAAGACGTTGACCTCTTCAAGAGACCATGGCTCCGGGTTCGATTCCGGTACCCCATTCAATAGAGAAGCAGCGTGATCGAAGGAGAACATCAGGAGAGATTTTCAAACATGCGAGCCCTCTTTAGAGGTCTTTATTCCTTACTTCCGGAGTCATACACTAGAAATATTTCCTTTCACAGCGTATCTGTGCACAAAGGATGGCTAAGTTTACCAGGCTAAGGTTATTTCAGACTTATTTTACAATAGGGAAAATCAGCAGTGTGTTTGACCTATTTTTCGGAGTCTTTAGTAAAAATTGGATGGCATCATAGGAATTATTTTAGAACAAAATCAGAAAAGTAACATTTAGTCGTCATTTAACGAATTCGTCATAACGAAGATATTTTCGCTGTATTTTGGACTCGTATAACGAATACGGATTTAGCTAACGAATGTTTTGTTGGTTGCGCGCGCTAACATGAACGGTTTCTCCATTCTAGTGTCTTAACATTTCCGTCTGTATTTTTGGCAAAGAAATGAGCTGAATACATCACATAGGGGACACCAACAAACCCAAATAATGCTTATGCTCGAGACAGCGATGAGTGAGACGCCTGATAACATCACATTTAGGCTAACGAATTTAATTCCGAAAACCTTTGTTAGACGAGTCATCACTGTAATGAATAATATACCAAAAAACAGATATAGTGTAGTTTCTCGGGCCATGCATATTAAAATTCATCACCAACAAGCGGTTTCATCCTTCTCACTACACCATGCGGCTTAATTCGGTACGGAATTCGATCTTCACAAAGAGTTTCCGTCCCATTCTTAAGAGTTATAGTCATTATCCTAGCGCACACCCTGATCATTATAATTAGGTCAGAGAGCGACGTTAAAGGGCACCTTGTAAAGTAGCTTCGAATTACGTCTTTGCAGCAGAAAATGCCACGCTTATCCGACACCTCGTTGAATAATGGCTACCTTTTCCACATCGGGCGACAAATGATCTTTTCCTTCCTTTTCTTCATATCGCCACCATTACTGATTCATTCTCCCCTCTTAATAGTACGGCGACGCTTACTTAAAAAACCCTCAAAGACAAGCGCTCATACGCCTTCCGTTCCTCGGCGGTGGGAAGAGAACGAGATGTGCCGACAAGCGGTAAGAAGCACTTGGGTCACGAACCCAAAAAAAAGGAGAAAGATAAGGGTTCGGAGCTGCGAGCGAGGAAGGCTTGCAGCGGGAAAAAAGGTGTCACAAGATGGAGGAAATGGAGGAGTGATATTGGAGATAGGATGTGCTTGAAGAGGCTTGGGAGGTGTGGAAGGGGGGAGTTGGATGGAAAAGGTTGAAGGGTATTGAAGGCGATTGGACGAATAAGTTGGATGCTTTCGAAGATGTTGGCGATGCGGAGATTAAAATTAATCAAATTTAATGGGATTAAAAAATTCGCGAACTTTTAAAGAGTAATGTGGGAAATAGCTACGGTTCGAAAGGGTAGTTCCCTAGATGAAAGATTTGAAGGACATTATGCGATAATCGATAGTTTTTAAGGAGACCATAACATTTTTAAAGAGATTAGGTGGTAGCGAAAATTAGTGATTGGACTAAACTTATGGGAAAAAATGTTCATGGGAAAGATTCATGCTTTATCTTTTAAACAAATAAAAGGGGAATATTTTGGTATAAAACAGGACTTGAATTTTGGAATGCTGTACTTACATAAAAATGAGCATAAATGAATCGGTTCACAAGCAAAAACTTGATTTGAGGAAGATAAATTCTTCAATCAAGAATGAAACCAGGACAATTACAGAATTAAGAGTGATCAACAGTGAAGGGATAAACTATGTTGAAACTGTGTGGGTGTCAATTCTCAGGAATCGATTTTAACTTCCACTTTATTTGGCATGCAAACGTTTATCGATAAACTAAATATTCAATGGTTATAGAACTCCGGCGTTGAATTCTAACAATAAATTAGGAAAAATAATCTCTCGTCCAATTCATATTCTTGTTACGGGACCCTCCGATCCTTCAGAAGTAATATCATGGTAGAGATAATTGGTCGCAGAATATCTTCCTGAACATTTGATCCGTATTTGTAGCATTGAGTCAAGGATTCTTGAGTCTATACAATTCGTAAATGATAAGACGTGTTTCTTTAATGAATGTCCTCGAATTTTAACGGAATGTGTGGTCGAAATACGAAATATGTTGCTGCATAAATTTTCCCTACAAAAATTAGACTAATTTGATGAGGAATTGATCTGAGAGTTGCAAAGAAAATGTAGTCCTGCAAAAGCTGACGCATTCTTCAGCATTCACCGTCAGACCAAACTATGAAATTGCTAATATCCGAGATTTAAATAATTGCATATCAAATCCAAGAATTTCAGTCATCACTGAAAATGTATCATCAATTTTAAAATTAATTAAGTGAAATGCAAAAGAGAACAGAATGATTAGAGGTTAAAGTAACAGATTAAAACATTTTTTTGAAAATTGAAGTAATAATAGAAGTTGGTTCAATTGTTAGTGCTATTTAGGTTTTATTTCGTTTATTAAAGATTCAAATGAGGTGAGATCTATGTCTTGAATCACAATTTCATCATACTGATCGAGATATAAAATAATATTAAATTTATCAAATCGATGAATAACCTAATGGGGGCCATTAACGAAGACGAAAATTTGAAAGAAGAGGAAATAGCATTGGAGAGAAAAGTGGCAACATGGCGCCAGAGGAGGGGACAATGAGCACGAGAAAAGAGCGAGAAGGGAAGGAAATATTTGTCGCATGCGATGTTCGCTTCTCCCACAGGGTGTGCGAGGATTTACTGCTCTTCCACGTGTTCGAAGGCACCTGTGAAAAGGCGTCGGTGGCCCACGGGAGAACCTACAGTTGGGGGCAATGCAGACATAAGGGGACGGTGTTGCCAAATCTTCGAATTTGTCACACGTTCAACGGATTGCTTATGGTGCAAAATATTTACAAGCTACGACGGCACTTGGCTCCCATTTCCTAAGGATCTCAACACAAACAAAAAGGAAATTCGTACCCGGAAACATCCCCATTGTAACTCACTGGTAAATTTAGAAATGAACACAGACTTAGATAGTATTGAGACGGAATTCCGTTCGTAAGTATTCGCACCCCTTTGCTATCCTAGTAAAATTGTATATACAAATACTTGCCAATACTTGGATATTCTTGAAGACAATTGTGAGAAGAAAACACATTACTGGCAACGGGAGGAATTCCCATTAAATACACATAAAATAATATGAGTAACCAATTTAATATAAAAATATATTAATATAAAATTGTCTATGTCTATGTTTTTACCCTGCAAGCCGCCTTTCGGCGTGTGGCAGGGGGTGCACGCACCATGACTCTATTTCCCTAATCGATTATTTTCGCGTATCGTTCGCGGAAAGAATGAGTTCTTGAATCTATTCGTTCTGGCATCTATTTCTCTGATCTTTCTCGCATTATCGGAACGGCCTATGTAGCATGGTGAACGCATTATATCCGCTACATCATCTCTAAACGTGCTTTCTCTGAATTTATCCAGTACATAATCTGATCCTTTGTTGGACTCTTCTGACTTCCAATGATTCCCATTTTGCTTCCTGTAGCATCTGAGTGACGCTCACTGATTTATCGTAGCAATTCTTTACAAAACGTATCGCCTTTCGCTGCACCTTTTCTAATTCTTTAATACAACACTTATTGGCAGTAGTCATTGAGTAAATCAATTGAGTTGAGAATTGAGTAAATCAGTAGACATTGAGTAAATCAATAACGAAACCGTATAAAAAATAGTGCGAAGTTACAGATTAATATTATTCAGAATGTTACAGATTAATACATCTACTGAAAAATTAATGGATATTCGGAAATTCCATTGAAACATATTCCATTGACATACATATTGAAAACACGATGAAATAACATTTCTAAAACATTTATCATCAAATTGCTCAATGTCATAGAAAATGAGAAGGCCTAACGTATTACAAGCTCAGCGATTGATTTTTTTTAAACTTTATTAATAATAAAACATTTATTACATGACAAGAATTTAACAAGCTCCAAAAATAAAACAATTCCGCTTATTGAATTATTTCCAATTAAAAGAAGATTAAGCCACACAGTTATGCAGCATTGTTTCAAGCATCCTATGATTGAAAGAGTCAACAAGTTCACTTTTGGGATAATGATATCTGAAAATAAACCTTTCCTTGTCGACAAAGAGCAACTTACTGGATTTCTTTGAATGTCCTAAGTAATAGATCCAACGCAGTCAATACTGATGGCATTTGTATTTTCACAAAAATCCAACATTCTGCAAGAAATATTAAAAGGAAACTGGATAAAATTTCACTGCAGACCTTTTAGCAACTCTCCAGAAATGATTTATCCTTGAATCGGAATATCTTTTGGCAACACTGGCGGGATATCACAAGCAGAGAGGGGAAAGGCACGATCTGTGAATATTTCACCCTCTGCACAAAGATAGCGGCCGTGGCTCCAGCGAGCGTTAAGAAATTTGATTTACACTGTGCATATGAATGTCTCGGGACTTTGAGTGATGCAGTAAATGTGATCTAGTGGCTAGATATCCCTTGTAAGAAGGAATTGAAAAGAATAGCTGTCTAAGAGTTATATATGTAGGGGTAAGTGGGTGGGATGAGATATGCACAGTCGCGAATAGTTTCTAATCCTGCGATTGATGAGATTTACGACGATAATCTCGACACAATCTCTATTTTCAATGGATATGCGGAAAGAAATTCCTGTTTGATGGATTTTCTACCATCACCGTAAATGGGTAATATTTTCTACAAGAAAAATTATCAAATCAACTTCGATATCATTTTAAATATCCTGCATTCATATCACTGACACAGTTCCCTTTTGGGATAAGTACGATCGTGGTCCCGTATTATATTAAATATTGTTATACTCTTCCATACTTTGCAATCCTCGCACACATTTTTTGGACAGATTTATATTTCTTCCAATATTCTTCTTTTCAGCCTTAAGGTTTTACATGGCCCTCTCCTATATAGTCTCATTTACCAAATTTAAACAGTTTTACGGTTTACCTCTCTCATTTGAATCATTCACTTTATCTTGTATTGCCTTCGTCATTCTACTTCCGTATACCCTATTTACATTTTACATAGTATCCATATTTAACTTTTTAATCCATAATAAACTATTTTCAAATCTTTGCCACCGAATTCTTGAAAATCCAAGGCGACATTCTCCATGAAAACTAGCGAAGAGAGCACTAAAGAAAAGAAACCTGGTAAATTACTGCACAAATTTTAATCGCACGACCAGTTTAGCGTCAGAGTAGCGTCATCACGTACAGTAAAGCATCAGAATATTTCCTTGCCCTTACGTACTGCACTGGTGTTACTGGTGAAATCTGTAGCGAAACCGATTCTCATATCTTCTGTGCAATGGTCGTCCACTAAGGAACGCCTGGCCATATCGATTACAATTAGTTCAGAGAGCTTGCGTGCTTTCGCTGACGTAAACAATTAAGACGTTCGTTTAAACATTTTAAATTAATTAAATTAAACAAACTATCCTAGGCTCCGCCCGATTAAAAGCAGGAAATAATTAAGGATCCCGGTAAAAATAATTACGACCTATATCAGGACATTACTCCGCGCGTATTTCAGATTATTTAGAGACGAGATCCGATCTGAATTGTCCGAGACACGCTCTGACTTTTTTAAGGAGCTCATAACGCTTATGTCAGCGAGGCAATTTATTTCCTGAAGGGACTGTTGGATAAATATCCTAGCTTAAAAAGTAGGTCGTCGCGACCGATGTGTGTTTTATTTACAGATAAACTTCCTAACGGGGGGATAAAACTGTCAGAAAAATACGGGGAAATTCCTATTATCTTTAGGCTTTTTAATAGGAAACACGAGAGAGACAAAGCGACGCAGCTTAGAGAGGCTTAAGGAGGGCGATAGACGTGATTAAAAGAGCGAAAAAAGAGCCGAATAACGAAAGAAGGATCGGGATTAAAGTCTCTTAGATTTAATTTTTTTAGGCGAAAGCAGGAAAACAATTTGCGCCGTAGATAATGAGACCCAAGGATTCTGCGATAGACTTTTTACGGAAAGCACTCACTGAAATGGTCTCGACAACAAATTGAAATCGTCTTGTTGAATGAAAATGAGCCCCGGAATTATTCGCCCGAGGAGGGGCTGGAAAAGTCGATGAAATAACGCAGTCTTGAGCATTTCTGGTGGAATGATAAAATAAAGAGGTTTACGGAGACAAGAGGATATTCCCTATACAGGAGAATTACTTGATTTAAAGATAGAAAGTTATCGAGGTATTTGAAGCTCTTTTTGCGTAACTTTTTGAGTCACATGAGAGTAGCAAACAGAATCACAAAAAATATCCTTCACGCCCATTAACAAGTTTACATGTACTAATTTAGTATCAAGCATATTTTCATAATTTTTGATTTGATTCAACTTTGCTAAAATTTATTGACAACTATCAACGGAGGCGTAGTCTAGGGGTGGTTTTGGGGGTTCAAAGCCCCCTATGAGAACAGAACCCAAAAATAACCAAAGCATGCGAGAGGATGCCCTCTCGAAATAATTCGATACAAACACCGCTGGAGATTCGCATTATATTTTGGGAGGAAGTATTCCTACCCCTGGATTTTAGGCGCTGCAGTGTTTACTCTATAGCTCTAAACCACCCTCCACATGGACAAATCCTGGCGACTCTGAGAAAGTCATCTCAATAGGTCGGGATGGTATAAAAGATATGTATTTCCTTTTTTTCAAATATTGATATTAATTTACCTACTTTCATATGAATATTTCCATAAAAACACAGGACGACAATTATAATAGCAAACTTTAATTGAATTATAATGTCATTCGTGATTAGGATTTTCAAATCACATTCCCACATGCTAAGATACATTCATGCATATTTATTATGATTGTAAAAGATTTTTAATGATTAACAGCAGTAGAATTAATTACGATTTTAAAAGACTTTTAATGATTAATATGATACAGAAAGGGTTAGGGGTTCTGTGTAGATAGCTTAATTGCTAGTGCAACCGACCAGTTATAGGAAGATCTGGGTTCGAGCTCGATCCCCGCTGATTCTTTTCATGCCCGTTCTTCCTATGGATCAGCATTATGTTACACGTTAGCCTAAAGAGCGGATAATGTTATTAATGCGTATGTAACGGACAGAATTCGATTAGCAAAGGTATGGGTTGGGGAAATGAGAAACCATATTGCTGTACATGGATAGTTTTCAAATAGTTCATCATCGCAAATGTACGATGGAACACGGATAAACATGACTGAAATATTTTTTATGGATCAAACGAAAGAGATATGGAATCAGCATTATTAGGATACGAACACTTGTCAGAGGAAATGAAGGAAAGGATCCCCACCTCTCGTTTCAGGCTAATCCTACGCAGTTCGTGCCCATTTAGCCTCGTCTCCACTCCTTCATTAGCGAGCACGCATATGGATACATATGGATGCTAATTCTAAACATTCGAATCGCTCGCAGCCGTTTGTTGGGAGCATCACGGCACGGTGAAAGCGCTGAAGGGAAAGCTGCAGTTTGTGTGCGAATCGGCAAAGAAACCATGCAAATGGTTGGTTATGGGAGAGAGATGATTGCAGTGCTCTAAAAGGATTGAAGAGAGAGAAAGGGTTTTTGGAAGACCCGGTGAATGGCTGCCAATTTGCATGTGCTCTCATTCCCTATATCTCATCTCCTCGGACTGTCTCCCTCAACTTTTCCTGCTCTTTTTTCATCTCCTGCGACCTCTTTTCCCCTTTGACGAGGCCTCCCATCCTATGAAATCCTCATATTTGGATTCTCCGATGTATTCCTCGATGCGTCCTCTCCACATTCTCTTTGACGTTCGTTTCTTCCTTAAGTAGAAATTCGGGGGCAGCGCTTTTCAAGATTTCCGCATCACATTTTTCTATCGCTTTAAATGATATTTTGATTCGGGATGCGACCAGTACAACTTTAAAATGTCTTAACCTCTTAACACCACACTGAGAAGCTTTGTTACGGTAGTTATCCAGATGTATGGATTCTATCGATCGATAACTTAATTGTTTCGTTCGAGTTCAATAGATGTGGTTTGAATTGCGAGAGATTCTAGATCTGAGGAATTTAACTTGGAACACGAAGGATTATAGGGCACAAAAACTAAGATAAGAAGTAGTAGTAGTTTTTAAAGTGCTTTGACAGCTCGTGAGCATCCACCGGGAATCGAGCCATCAATAACATGATTATTCGGAGGCCCTGAATAAAAACCAACGTTTATTGATAATAACAATCCAATCAGGTAAATAAAATCAGAGAAATTAGAAATATATAGAGTTCGTAGAAGCAGGACAATGTAAATACATAATATGGCCAAATGAAAGTAGCCATAATAAAAGACTTTCGATTATAATGACGGTAATATCCTTCTAGATCGTATTGGAGTTGCAACATCCCAGGGGTTGGGATTCTTCAGGTGATCTGGATGGTACAGGTTCTCTAGCTCTATTTTAGCACATTTCTAAACAATTTTATATATAGGTAACAAGATTTACCCACCCACCCACCTAGCATTTATTCATTTATATTGTAACAAAGTTTGTATTGTTTTACGGTTGATCGATTTTTCCTTCAGCCGGTGGAATTCTACTAAAGCCGAGATTAGGAAAAAGTAGGGTAAAAGTTGAAACTAAGTTAGTAAAACTGTAGCATTTTAAACATAAATATATTGAAAGCGTTTGAAAAAGGATGAAACATATTTCATTATCGGCTAAACTGACGCAGAGCTTATTGTTCATTTGCCACATTGTATATTTTGGATCATATGATAAATAAATCGATAAATATTTTAATAAATAATAGTAATAAATAAATTTTACATTTCGCCATATCGCTGTATATGTATTCGCGTAAATAACATTATACATAATCACTTATCGCTCTAACTTTAAAATATGTAGAGAATATACTTTCTCCAACTCAGATAAATTCGAATCCATGCAAAGGATTCGAATTTATTTGAGTTGGAGAAAGGATTAAAAATAGTGAGTATTTATTAGGAAGATTTGATTAAAGAATTTATGGGCAAAGAAATGCTACGAGATGAAAAGGTTTTTAAAAGATCTGAGAAGAGTAAAGATCTGTTTTAGAAAAAGATTGAAAAATTTCCTTCGAGGAAGTGAACTGACACGAGGACAGTGAGATTTTGCTGAAGGGAAATTTAAGGAGAACATTTTTCAAACGGAGCTCATCTTCGAACGGTAAATTCTTTGCTCCTTTTTTACAATTGGAATGATTGGGAAAATGCTCTCAAAAGGAGCCCGAATCACTACTTTTAACGTCCCTTCAATACCATCGATTTTAATTTACTTGCCCATGAAGCAAAAAAAAACATTTCTAGCTATTTTTAAAAGGAAATGTCTTCCTTTGACTTCGAATACTCAAAAACTATAAAAATCCGAATACCGTATTTCCGAAAGGAAAGAATAATCGTTTACAATTGGCCTGTGCTTTTAGATGCCGTGTGAAGTTTTTACCAAGACCCAATGGAGGAATTTCGACAAAGAAATGTTTCTTAACTTTAAAAACTAGATGTGAATAGTCGTGAAGAATTGGCTGAAAAGTTTGAATATACGATACATCAATCATTTACGTAAATTCAGCACCACGAACGCTGGTTGGACCCTATACAGCAGTGTTTCCTAATCTTTATGGCCTAAAGTCTCACTTTCCTTGTCGTAGTAGTAGTATTGTTAAAAGTGCTTCAACAGCTGAAATAATTTCGCACGTAGACCCCCACCGGGAATCGAACCAGGAACCGCTTTCATT
The DNA here is from genome assembly GCA_000376725.2 of Ladona fulva. Lineage (NCBI taxonomy): Eukaryota > Metazoa > Arthropoda > Insecta > Odonata > Libellulidae > Ladona > Ladona fulva. The sequence goes on from KZ308262.1 coordinate 1,508,722, forward strand.
GAACTCTAACGTGTTGCCTACTTGGCTATCCGGGAGCCCTTCCCTTGTTCCAAAGATAACCAAGTCCCAGCAACTCGTAATGACTTCAATTTACTGATTGATCGCTTCCGTTAGTTTCTTACGAAAAACTGAACCTTATTTCTTAATCTTCCTATGCTTCTTAATATCCTATATTATGTTATGAGTTTGTAATTTGACCGATGATTCCATGGAAACTGCTTAATTAAACTCCGTAGGATGTCTTTTCAACTGCAGCACTCTCGGACACTTCGAAATGAAGGAAGCAATTAGTGGCGACAGTCGCAGCAGTAAGAGAGTATGTGATGAAGAGTAGCGAACTCAATATTGCTGTGTAAGAGTGTGGTAGAGAGATTAATAGAGTGCATTCACTTCCACGAGATGGAAGCATATTAGGATTTATGGTGGGTCTGCGTAAGAGGCAAGCGGAGCAACTAATATACAGAGGCGTTATATTAAGAAATGAAAACTGCGAGGCGGATATGGACCCACTCTTTAGCTAAGAATAAATCCTTCTCGGAAGGGAAAATGAATAAAAATTCCATAAGGATCACACACCGCGTATCATATGTTATCTGAGTTCGTTTCGGTGATGCTGAGTTATGTGAGGTCACGAACCGGAACTTGTGAGTCCGACAGCTGTTATTTTCCAGACGAAATTCTTCGCAACGGAAATTAGTAGAACTAAACTCATTCTCGCCTCTGGATGCCTTATTTCCTTTTCCGATTTTATTTCCTTTTATTATTTTCTATATATCTGACTTAATGCCATAAGAACTTTCTCTGACATATTATTTCGTAGAAACATGCTAGGAAATTTTGGTTTAAAGTTCCTTTACAAAGAAAGGTCATTGATTAGTTGACAGTTTGAAATTTTTAAATGAAGACGGCTGTAAAGTCATCTGAATAGCTAAAAAGTACTTTTGAAAGTATTGTATCATATAGGTATAACACTTAACAGCTCTTGAAAGATGTTTGTTTCTCAAGGAGAAAAGGGAAATTAACTCTGACAGGAGCAGGGCGCTAACCTGGAATGCTCCCTTTTCAGGGCGCATCCTTTAGCCAATTAAGCTATCGATTAAGATCATTATCGCATGCCGTTTTGGAAGACTTTATAGGTGGCTTCATGTTAGTTTTTCCTTGAGATTTTCCCCCTGCCACGTGCCACTGGTGGATTGCAGGTTTTAAATGTAAATTTTAAAGGTAAAAATTCACGTAAAGGCGTCCAAAGTCACCTTTAATCTTTTCATTGAGATGTTTCTTTGCTATAGATAGAGTATGAAAGATAATCGCGAATTATTCACAGATACAGACATCAACTGGGTGTTTTACATCATATAGCTCTTCTTTCAATCGAATGAGTGAAATGTTATCAATGACAAACGAAACAATTTTCGGACACAAGACTGACCAGCTGATTCTAAATATCATACATTGAAACTACTAAAAAAAAAACAAAAAATGTAAATAATAACTATTGAAAATTGCCGAAGAAGGGGGGGAAAATAGAATGTGACCATCGGAACATATCTCCACTCGTACTATCTCACAATATCAGAAAAATTTTAAGGGTTTTAAAAGAATATTTTACATCTAAGGAAGATGAATTTAGGCCCGTGATATAGAAAATAACTATCCGATGAGCCCCCAAATTATTGTTTCACTTGCATTCAAAAGAATAAATTCGCGATGTAAAATGACAACGCTGCTAATATTTCTCGTTAAGACATCTTTATTGTTTTCTTTGAAATGTATGCGCGAGCTGTTGCGAGAATGGTAACAATTTGGTGATGCGTAAGCAGCCGGGAGGAACAGAGCTCTGGAGCAGCCATCAAAGGATAACCTCACGTAAACAGATGGCCTTGTAATGAACATTCACTTATATTAATAAACATACAAGGCCCATGTTTACAAGGCGACATTGCTTTCATTGCACTGAGACAATTAATTCTAGAATCTGAACGATGAATTATTTCCACTGAGAGTTCATTGACCCCTGGTTCGCCTGGTCTGCAGAAATTCTGTTCATACGTATCAGGTTTTGCGAGAAATATAGAGAATAAAGGGAGAAATAGTGTAAAGTTTGCTATAAGTTAAAATAAATCACTTGAAAGAATCACTTGAATGCAGAAATATCTTTAAATTAAATTATTTAGGTACACGAGCGTTAAGAATTGTCAGTCGAAATGTTTATTGTATCCTTGTTAATCTAGCCTTCTTCAAAATACCTTCTTGCTTGCTTACTTAGCAACTCAAAGTTGATACACAACTTGTTTACAATCTCTCGTTTTAGGAACCAAATAGTTATTTAACTACATAATTCGACTACAAAACTACATTTTCTCTTGACTAACCTCCTGAAAACGAACCTTTGCAAAATGGAAAATATATTAACCACATAAATCGATCATTTATTCACTTTCAGTCTATATAAAGCGAATAAACAACTTCAATGATTTCACAAAAAACAATGCAAAATGCGTCATGTTTTATTACTCTAAGTGATGAAAAAATAAAGCCGATCCGTTCCGAGTGATTGGATTTTGATAAATTTTAATGCATGTGAGATTAGCAGTGGCGGAAGAGACGTCCTAAATCCATTGGATTTTATTTAACTTTATCAATAATAACAATTACAGTTCATTAAGAGAGTCGATAAACTTTCAATGAGATGGATTTTCCCTCGATTAAAATTTTATCTCTAAACAATTTTATTGTCATTAAACATTTCGCCATACATATATAACGGAAGATTTAATATTCAATTTTCAACAAATTACACCAAACATTTGCTTCGTATCGTGGCATTAATTGAATTATTCTCGGAAGAGTATGCATCATCCTTTGTGAGAAATTTGATGCATTTCCTCCTCAGTTCCTGCATACCTATACCATAGGGAAAGTTTATTCTGTCAGATAGCTCAAAACTGTACTCGTCAAACAATAATCCTGTGAACAGGAAAAGACCAGCAGATCTCGCTCAAAACGTTATAACAACCTCACCTTTCCCTCTGATGCCACCTGCAAGTTTAATTTTATGCAATACAACGTTTATATGGAAACAAATCCGAATTTCTCCTCGATATATTGGTTTTTTGATAAATGAGGAAATACTTAGGTAAATGAATCAATAAACTCTTAGACAAATGTTCGTTCATGAGAGCGCATTTTCAGAGCAACATCTTATGTAATTTCGCACTGTTCCATATTTGAAAACACATTCAGCTTTCGATCTCCTTTTCTGTGATGATTCCAATACAAGAAAGTGATACCAAACATTTTTCTGAAACTACGGAAGCAGTTGAAACTGTCATAACGCTCGAAAACCATAACGATTAACATGTAATACAAAATGTTTCGAGTGCGATTAAAAGACAAAATTATATTTAGTTATCTGGCACATGAATAATTTTAAAATTTTTACCTAAACCACCTCTTACTTCCCACAAACTTCTAACATAGACTATGAGAATGGAAAGTGACGTCGCGTTTCATATAAAATAAATGGGAAAAATTGGGCAATGATGAATATACTGAGAGTTAAATATTACATAAACATTTTTCTTTCTGCATTTCGTATTATTTATGAAACTCCAGGTGCTTCACCTCATATAAATATAATACGGTAAAACATTTTAGCATAAAAAAATAAAATGAAGGAATCCTAGTATGGTTTACTTTAAATTCTTAAACTCTAAATCACCTTCTTTATAAATGTTTGTCGGGTTAACACCCAGGTAAGTTCAGGAGACATTGAAGACGCCAACATTTCAATGGCTAATTCTGCCATCTTCTTCAAGGCTGCTTGGATTAGCAGTAGCAGGCTAGCAGCCTAGAAGTAAAAAACTAAAGCCTAGTACAGACTAGCAGCCCTGAAGAAGATGGCACAGTTAGCCATTGAAACGTTGGCGTTTTCATTGTCACCTGAACTTACCTGAGTGTTGACCCGAGAAAAATGTACACAAACTATCAAAATAACACACCAGGAAAACATCAAATCTCTATACCTTTTTTATAGTTATTAAATCATTTTTCAAATGGATGTTTGGATGTTAGCATCCATAGCTCAACCACTTTTTAAACCAACCTGTAATCTATAACTGTCGAAAGGAGTTGCCGTTAACGCGAGTCGCAATAGCGCTGCAAGATTTAAGCCAAATACAGGAACGTATATAATCTAAATGCTGCGCAATTAGCAGAGTCTGCTGTTTGTTTATTCGGCGAAATGCGAATACGTCGAATCGGCGAACGTTCCATCTGCCACTCGTAGCACATCAATTGGCGGCTAAGATTGATCCAAATATGATTAGGGGCAGTGACAATAGGCCCTTTGGCTAAATGTAACGTTTCAGCGGACGCGAGGGCGCTTTCACAGTCGACTAAAATCTCTCAGCGACGCCAGCGGATTAGAAAGCAGTTGGCAACGGCTGATGGCGAATCGAGCGAAGCCCATCTTCCGACACACGGCTTCGAAGCGACGCTCCCAAAAACAAAGGAAGCGCGCAAATTTCGGGCGAACTGAGTCCCGCATTCCAGGAAAAAAAGAGCCATGATTACAGTGGATAATTACGGCGCATCCGAAAATGAACATATCCGAAAAGCTCGCCCGATGGGATTAGTGCCGTCGTCGACTTAAGCTTCGTGATTCGCCAAACATTTGCTACAATGTATTCTGAGAATACTGCAACAGTGCCCATTGCTCGCCCTTTGGAATATTATGACCTTTATCCTTCATTGGACGATATGGATTAAACATAATAATAATGATTTAGTTCAAATTTAAGGTCATGTCACCATCCAATAATTAACTATATACTATACAATGGAATGAATTAAAAATTACAATAATGAAAACGAAACATTAACCTCCATTACCTATCATTAAATTATCATCAAGATTTTTCAGAAAATGTTACAGCGACAGACATAGTAACTCTTTTGAAAATTGAAAAGCTAGAGCCCATGTGGATTAGCTTTGAAAAACACTGGGAAAAAGACGGAAATTGACAAACTTACTAAAATTACTTCCACGAAATGATTTAGATTTAAAAGTGGGAGTGTATTACTGCAGCAATAGAAGAAAATAGAACTTTTCCTCAACTAAATTCTTTGCTTTCATATTACAAAAAAAAACAACCAAAATTTGTGCAGTTAAAATAAATCTGTTATTTTTCATTTACAATAAAATAATTTCTTTTTTTAAGTCGGCATAATATTTCAATACAATGGAAGGCACTAAAGAAGGATATAGCAAATAAGACCTGAAAATAATATTTCCGACACTACGGTTTCTAGTAGAGAAATAGCCCGTTTTATTGCGATATTTTCAGTACAGTTTGTTTTAAATTGTAGAAAATGTTCATTCCATATACTGTGCATACTTCGTTTTTCCCTTCGGCGGGCTAGAAGGAAACGCCAAAGACTGCCTTAACCGAGGGAGATTTTATTGCGCTAACCCTCTTTACATCTGCTCTACATTTTCATGCTACATCTGAACATTTTCTACAATTTAAAATAAACTGTACTGAAAATATCGCAATAAAACGGGCTATTTCTCTACTAGAAACTTCGTGATACATAAAAACCTTAAAAAATTAAGAAAGAAAAAAATGGAAAATTAAAATGGAGGGCTTCAAGCGGCAGTGTTAAAATTTATAAGCAGTCGATTCTTACAGGAGATTTTAATATTAGTCTGGAAACGATCCCAAGACCATATTGAAAAAATCTTTGCCCTTTGCGTTACGAAAACACGTCTAATGACAATATCTCGATTATCAATTCTCTATCGTTCTGGGAAGGGCTCAAAATAAGTTCTCTATAATCCGCACAAAGCATACTTTAGGTACGGAAAAAATTGAGTATTTGGGCCTTCTGGGAATCGAAGCTATGATAGCTATGATCGATGTTTCACTTTTCTTCCGGGTTTCCTGTTGGTACTGATACCACATAAAAGGGTCAAGTCAAAGACACTTGTAGTTAAGGCTGAGACTCCATAACCTACGTGTATTAGTACTACAATAGATACTGGAGTACCTACCTAACGTATATTTTAATAAATGTTGATGGGAAAGGTAAAGAATGTCTGGGAGATAAGAAGATGAAATTAAATAGCAGAAAAATTAAATTGCTTGTGAAAAAAAACGAGATAAACATTTTTCTAGGTGGAAAATTCCTCTATATGTATGGCAATGCACGTGTGTAGCGTGGTTGCCTAACTTCGATTTTTAGTTGCAAATTTTGCATAAACAAAGGCGCATTGAGTTGAACGGCCGGACACGTGTCTGTTATTTTGGTGCAAGGAAAGTGTCCTGAAATTTTCGTGTAAATCCGTGTTACACAAACCTGACGTTCTCCTTGTAAGAATTCAAAGTTACCTACGGCGTTCTTATAACCAACCGCAGGTAAATATTTCAAAATCAAATACCAAACAATAAATGCTGAATTAATTATTATTTATAATGCTTAGTTAGAGTATACGACAAAAATATATAAAATGGGCTGCTCAGGGCCAACAAGATTGATAGACAATGCTTTAGAGACACAAATTATTTACTTGGGAAAGTCTCTGTCACATAAATGTAAGGAAGTCATTCCTACTGAGAAATATAGACTGATATTTCACTCTTATGTTAGATGTTGGAAAAGTTAAATCAGCAACATCTTCAGCAGATAACTGATTAATAGGAAATCAACTTCTGTCATACCTATCTCTCACGCAGGGTACTAAACTGGAATTTTGTTCTCAATTTAATGGAAATAAATGTTTCTGTAAAGATTAATGAATAGAAATATAAATGCCGTGGGCTACGGATCTAAGCTGCTATCCGTGTTTCATCTTTAAAATGGATTTTTTTATGACTCCTCCCACGAACCAACCCTCACCATGGTTGGATGTGCCATTTGGTTGCGGAAGGAGTCGTGGCATCGAGACAAACTTCTGGGAAACCCGTTTTTTCCATCGCAACATTTTCGAAAGACGCTCGTGGACACGACGACGTATCCCAAGCTTTTCGGCGAAATAAAAACAGGCGACATTTTGTTTTCGCATTCAATCAGCTCTGCCGACTAAAATTCGATTCCCATCCGAGAATGAAGTAATTGGATTTTAGGTTTTATTTCCTCCTTCCACGAGTCTTTCGCGCTTCCTCTTTCACGCCTATCCTCGCCTCGACGCCGGCGACTGACAATGGCAGGGGTCGTTAAACTGCGTGCGTCGCGGGGGTGTATACTCGCTGTATCTCTCATTGAGGGGGCGTAACCACGCGTGAAAATTTAATCAGCTCCCCCGTCTCGCGGTTGCCGAGAAAAAATGTGGGATATGCTCGTCAAGTTGGCACCGTGATTCGTACATCCGAAAAATCGGGCCTAACAAGGCAACCGCCTCCCCACCCCCAAAGAAACACCCAAAAGAGAGAGTTGATGAAGAGGGGATGGAAAGAACGAAATAAACAGGCGAGGAGATGATGTTCGGCAGAGAGAGATGACACGGACTCGAACGAAATCGGCCACACAAAACTCGAGTGTCTAAGGTTAAATTTTTCGACATTTGAGGGAAAAATTTTTCGAAAAGGTTCTCAAACGCGCGATAGTTAATTGCATCATATTTTCTCCGCGAAGAAAAAACGCCGTGCATTTAGCGCGGAGGGAGAGGAATGTATATCAAAGGGGTTTTTTCACGGATGAAAAATCCCGCGGAAAGTTGCTTTCATTGTGTACAGCGAGCTAGCTGTTTTTTACGTTTTACGACGATGTTTTATTAAAGCTCATTAACAACGCCTATGAAGGTACATCTGCCCTTCTATTCGGACGAAATGTTATTAAGACCGTACATTACACCGCATTTTTCTGATTTAAGTTTGTTGGGAAAAAGTATTTTTTTTATTTAGATCCGATTGCCTTCAATTTCTCATGAGGAACTCTGCGAATTGTGCACTATTCTTCCGATTAAATACGGCATTAACATAACATCAAGCTTAAATATTACTCCTCTTTGTTTTTATATGAAATGTTTGTATTCGGAAACTGATTTTTAGTCGCCGCTTTTATTATACGTCCATATAAATAGATTACCCTCATAGTAAAGATTTGTTTACCTCTCACGGGGTATAATTTTATTATTCATTAGCAGCGTATCGACAGAGTAAAGTTGAATCGCTGTTTATTTGCTTTTTTCACTGACCATAACAAGTGCCTTTCATTTAGCGTTGATTTAGTGGAAATGAATCATTAATATTCAGTAGGGTTTTGTTGTTTGCCATGCAATTTATTCTAAGAGCTCTTTTGAAATCAGGTTATTCTTAAATAAACACTTAAATTTTAATGTAGGTTAATTTTAAACTACGCGTGATAACTGAATACTATAAATTTACTAGAAGTCCCGTCAAGCATGACGGAACTTAATTTAGTTTAAAAATATATCTATTATCGTATATATCTGGTACTTCTAAGCACAAAAAAATCCGTCGTAAGATCATAATAACTAAATATATTTCTTACCATTATTTATAATATTAATTCTACTGTATTCAAGACATGAAAGTCTACTTTACGTACATTTCTTATAGAAAAATATAATAACTGGTTATACCAGTGTACTTATATGAGATAATTCATGAAATCAACATTCAACAATTGCCTTGGCCGTCAAAGGGATGGGTTGTTTATTTCCGAAAAATTTTACAAATTTTCCGTGTATTTTATCAAAGTTCTCGACATTTCGAATTTTTATGAATGTTTCACGACTAACATAAGAATTTATGATCATTTTCCTTTCTTGTGACACTTGTCTCAATCTCGTAGGACTATTATTAATAATTTAATTTTGTAAAAGAAACAACATCTGCAAGTCATGAAAACGTACTGTTCATCTCGTATCATGGGTTCGAACCCGGACCTTTACAGAGATGAAAATTGTTGGGGAGAGAGGAAATGAAACTTAGAGAGGCAATGAAACTAGGTAAGATGCTACTAAGGAGTGAGGCAGTTTACCCTTACTTTCCTCACTAGAACGGAATGCTATCAGTAAAGAAAAACCATATACATACAGCACAATAACTCTATGAGTAACACTTACCGTAACCTTCAAGAGGATCAGAGTTAACTTCAAGAGGAGTCATCGTACGTAATCTACGTACGTGACGGGTTAACCTTCCTAACCTAAGGCTCACAAACAACCATGCCTTGGCTAGGAGTCAAACCTGGGACCTCGGTGCAGTTACGCTAGCATGCTTAAGGCACAAAGGCAGGTAATTCTGAGGAAAACGTAAATGAGTGATGTAAATAAAAAGTAGCACATGATTTTCATACTATCAGGCACTATCCTGTGCCAAAAGGTATGAAAAATATGTCATACGTTTAACATAACGAGGCAGTGAAATTCTATGTAGCGTTCTTTTTCCAGTATCAGGAGTTATACAAATTGCAGCCATGATTTTTTATTAACCGGTTATGCTGGGAGAGTGTGTTGAAGTTCGCGGAATCAAGCACGACCAAATGAAAGTCCCCTTCAAAATCAAAAGGCGTGCTGCTTGAAGTATTTAACCCCCAGTCGACGTTCAGCGCACCGTCGTTATTGACTCTTCGGGAAAAGAGGGAGAAATATCGCTCTCGAACTCCCTTCATCTGCAGATGGCGGAAAAGGAATGAGGGCAATCGCTCCCCGCAACTGCTCCTTAGCATCCTCGTGTATCTCTAACAACACGCCAAAAGAATCTGCCGCTAGGCCTCAAGACACTAAATATGACGTAATCCAACGCACATCTTCGAAACCCAATTGCACCTCTTCTAATCAATGCACTACAATCTCAAGGGAATACTGGTGTAATGAAACGCAGACCCCGGAAGAGGGAAGGTGGAGAGTGGATGCGGTGGGTCGCCGTGTCTCTCAATTTTAGAATCAGTCGATTACATTTATTTCCCTAGAGAAGTAAACAGGCACAACTCCTGGGTCTACCTTGTTGCTTTAATATGATGAAAATGCGAGTAATTATGAACGCTCCATTGCGATAAAATTGATCCTGAATTTTAATTCGAACACACCAGAGGAATTAATTTATGCATAATTGGTAAATTAGAAACTATAGCAAAAAATGCGCTAGAATATGATAAATAGGATTCAACTTTGCGGTAGTTCTTCGTCATTAAGATTAATAAAAATTAAACTTAAGCCACAGTATTTGTTTGCCATAATCATCAATAACGTGATTACGATCCCTCGCGTCAGCTTATTAGCAGATAATCTCCCTCCCACAGGGGTCGAATCCATGGTTGTATAATATATACATTCGGTGGAAAAGTTGAAAATCTAACTTTTATTATTATTCAAAAAATATTCTAATAATTGGCAATAAGTACCATCTGGTATTGAACCCCTTTTTAACGGAAATTTTCAGAAGCAAAGTTATTAATTTAACAAATACAGCTTATTAAAACATACAATATCTGATATGATTCAGGTATTACTTATCAATGCAAGGAAAATGGTTGAAGGTGACTTGTACGGAAAGCCGCGCACCTAGGAAAATTCCCAGGGAATTTCAGGAACAAATGTTGAAAAGAAACGAGGTTGTATATTAAGAAAGAAACAGGTGGTGCAGAAGTGAGTGTGGTGTGAAAATAAAGAGAAAGAAGTAAAAGATAAAGGAGATACGCTAAGAGAGATATGGGTTCGTTCAGATGAAGTGCTTCTCCAGAAGAAGATGATTTTGAGGTCCATAGAGAAGAAGCTATTAAAGAAGAGAGTTTATTAATGTACTTTAGGATGTAAGAAAAAGAAAGGCGAATGAGATGCTTCATGGGAATAAATCAAAAGGAACAAAATAGAATACTGCTCACGTTGTCTGTTACTAACGATTTGCTACGGAAGGGCTTCCAACGTTGCCCATGCAGGCACACCTATATATCAACCACAATTGCGCGGCACGCTAAACCAAGCCTTTGGAAGATCAAGTATATATTAAAAATGAAAAAGCAGAAAACGCCGCGTGAGGAGAGAAACATTTTATTAACATCAGAATGATGCTCACTAAAACGAACAAATATATCTCAATATACAGAATGTATTGCCGACCCGGTGGCGGAATGGTTAGATTGCTGGCTTTCTAACGCTGAGGTCTCGGGTTCGAGTCCCAGCTAACCGGGGTTTTCTATGCTAGGGCATGGGTGCTTGTGTTAGTAGTTTGTGTAGGATAGCCCAAATTATTAAAACGGATTCAATTGGGCGCTCCTTTTTCCGTTAAGGAAATAAAATGTATTTAGCAAACTTTCTCGCATATTCCAGGGTAAATCAAAAGACACGGCACACAAACACCACACTAAATGCTCGCTTCAAATCAGTTGGAAAGTAATGGCCCAAAGTATACAGGAGTGTTTTACAAACGTAATCTATAAGTAACCACCTCAGTTTTACTTTAGAGTATCCATTTTACGGTTGATGTCAAGGTTCAGATGTAAGATTTAATTAAATGTTATGCATAAGCTTTTCTTTCCGATTTGTCTTATGTTTAGATGGAATTCCATTACGAAAACGTTAATTATTTCCATTCCACACCATCACCATCCATCTTCAGTAAAAGCCAATACGAATTCGGAATGTAACCAATGATCACAGTGGTTTAGTTGGGCACGGGATTCGTGTACTGGAGCGAGCTGTGGAGGAAACAGCTTCGGAAGTAATGATTTAAGGGAACAGGATTGAGAATGAGGTAAGAAAGAGGGTGAGATTTGTTGCTGAGTTTGGTATTAGAGTGAAAGGAGAACAGGTTGGAAACGGATGGGCCCGGATTCATTTCGCCATCCGAATAGCAGGGAAATCCCAGTCACCGAAATCCTCCCTTTTCACGCCCCTACTTTCGAATGCTAGCCATTGAAAACGGTGCCAATTCTTTCCTCGGAATCCCAATTTTCCATTACTTCTCCGCCTCCACTTTTATCCCTCTCATAATAACTCGAGCTAAAGGTCTCGCGTACGATGAAAGGGGAAGAGTTGGGATGGAAAATTCAATCGGAATACCTCCTGCTAATAAACGAACCGGGCTGAGCCCGAGATTAGCGTGAGAGCAATACTATGTCCCACTGTAAATGGTTTAGCGTGCCTCGAATTTAGAAATCCTCCTCGCGCCGTTGTTTTCCAACGCCCTATCGCGCACGCCTTCTGTTTTTCCGGTTAAATATTCGATCGCGGAGACAAAAATGATGATCGAATCCCTTCCCTCGATTGAGGTCATATCCCGTGGCTGCGGCCGTTATTGAGGGACGCTATCGGCGCGAAACCATAACCTTGATTTTCGGCTGCGTTGATTCCTGAGCAAATAAGTTTGTTTACTCTGCGAAGCGAAAGATTTACATTGAACCCTTTGCGGGAATCCAATACTTATTTCCGGGCCGGAAATGTGTACGGAGCGAGGTTGGTGCGAGGTACATAATTAGATCAAATTTTATCCTAGCGGCAAACACTTTAGTTGACTCTCGTCAATTGAAGAGGGCATGAGGAGGCGTATCTTTAAAGTAAATAAAAATTAGAATCTGTAGCCGAAAAAGGGAGGAAATATGTCAGGAAGAATGAGAAATCGACTTGATTTAGGATCAGCCTGCTTTTCAGGTGTGGGGCAACCGCGAAGAAAACAATCTGAGTGGGAGATTCCGCGCAATCCCTCCTCGGAGGGGTGAATTTCAATTCGGCCTACTCTTTCATTCCACCTTAGGACCTAAACGGCCACGCCGTTGACAGCTTTTGATGTTCGTTCCTATGGTTTTGTTTACATCTGCTTGTACTCATCTCCAGAGGTCGAGGAAAGCGTCATATGCGAGATAGTTGCACAATTACGGTGCTTGGTAGGGATTTACGGCATGAGAATAAGGGTAATAATTTCGTCTTTATTAAATGGGGCTTATTTTATTCAAGGTTGTCAGTCCTTACAATGCACCATTTACAGACAACCATGACAACCTCACCGGAATTTGAACCCATAACCGCAGGGTTGTAACGTTAGCACGCTTATCATTATGCCATCGGAGTTTGTAAGGGGTAAGGGATATCAAGAGTTGAAGAAATCGCAGGACTTCGAACATTCTTTGCTCTCATAAAAATGACAGAGTCATAGACACAGACAACGTCGACCGCCGTGTAGGCAATGTGGTGAAAATCCAGTGCATATTTCACCTTTGGTGGTACCCCATCTTACGGACTTGTCTCGTTTCAGTCCGAAGTATGTAAGTCGTAAACCGGTTTTCGACAGCAGATATTTGTTTTCGTTTCTCTAAATTAAGTTCGCATCTAGATGTTCAAGTGGAGTAAGAAAAAGTTTCGTATGCAGTATAGCGGAGTTCTAGAGATGGTGGTGGAAAAGAGGGTTTTAATTGAGATGATTAAACGTCGACAGAGGAAATGGGTGGGTCAACACTGAGAGGATAATAATAGCAGAAAAATGAGTTCCAGAATAGAGTGTAACCGAAAAAATAGAGGTAAAATATAGGCAAATTAAGCTAGATGACAGAAACGGTTGAATACGTTACCAGAAAGCGAAATAATTGACGTTGAGTAGGGAATTCTAGGGCACATGAACCTAACAAAACGTAGAAGAATATATGTAGTAATAATATATATATAATTACACCGAGAAAGCATGAACTCTTACTAGATTGGATAATTTACGAGAGGTGCATCCTGCCAGAAAAAAAAACAATTGATAAAAATGTTGCGCACTTTTGAATATAATATTTATACATATCTGAATATAAATTAGAACAATAGTGTTTGTAAAACTGTTAGCGGAACGGTAAAACGGAATGAAAATATATATTTATCATCCGATAGCATAAGGGAACACAAAAACTGAGCCCCTGCGGTAATTTTTTAGAAGGGCGCGTTTTCTCTTCCCCTGAATACCTCGCTATATTTATCTTTAGACTTATACAGAAAGATTGTTTCACGAAAGGTAGATATGGAAAATCTGTAGCGTAGGCAGCGCTCATTTTAACGGATTAATCAAACAGGAATGTTTGATGAATCTGTTTATCGAAAACCGGAAAGTGTCAAATCGGATTTCCCCCTCAACGTTTCAATAATTTAAGCCCATTCACTCGAAATAATTAATCACGGCGAAATTATTTCCACCGAATGCGAAGGAAGGAAAGTCCGAACTAAACAAAATGCTGCCAAGTCTGAGCAACGACGCGTCCCTCTGGAAACTCGTTTTTATTCCGGATCAACATTTAATTTAGCCTTTTTAACCTCAGATAGCATTTATTTGTGTGACATAATTCAATGTGCCTTTCGCAGAATCTCTCTCCTTTCATCTTTCTTCCGTCCGCTCTCATATTCCGACACGTCAAAGCAATTACGCCACTGGCGCCTCCTACCGATAAACTGTCACAAAAGACGCTCCAAATCCTCCCTAATTGTGATTCGTCTAATTTTCCGAATCCAATTAGATTAGCTTCGTGAGGTTCCTTGTCCCGCCGTGAAAAAAAGGCCAATGGGGCGGCCTTTTTCCTTGACGTTTCCGACACCGAATGAAGACCTTCTGTCGATTTGGTTTCCAATTGATTACAAGTAAGCTCATTAAATTTCCGGTCGCGAAAGGACTTCCACCCCTTGTTAGGAGAAATAAAAGATGGCAGCGATTTCTCGAAAAGGGCAATCGACTATCGAAATGGAACGAACAATCGAAGCTACCTTTTGAAGTCCGTCTCGTTCCACACGAACTGCCTCATTGACAAGCGACTTAATTGCCTCATCGGATTACTGAAACGGTGACGGCTAGGAAGCAACGCTTTACTGCATTAGGCGATCTTTTTTGTCCTTCGGAAAATAAAATCCTTTTCCTGTTGAGTACTCCCCACTCTTCCTAATCTGATATCGACCCTGTGATGTTTTCCACGGCCATAATTCATATCGATGTCTTTATCTTATGGCGAGTGAAAGGATTCTTTGTGACATTTTTTTCCACGGCTAAAATACGACCCTTCTTCCGGAAAGATCGTGACTGACTTTCCGATTGAAATTTTCTCTCTCATGTCCCCCAACTTTCCCTTTCCATATTCATTCACCCCATCTGTTTATAAATATATGTTTACTTATTGGATCCCTCTCCATATATGTATTTAAGGCTCTCCCTCTCTCTTTTCAATTGATAGATTATCAAACATATCCAAGGAAAATATTGGTAAAACATAATTCTAACACAGATCAAAACGCGTGATTTTAAGGAAGGTTTTCGACATTTTATAAATTAATTATGAAAGAAAACATAAATAAAAGCATTAAAGATTATTCGTGATCTTCGACCATTTATCTAATTCTTCTCACGTTTCAAGGCAATCTCTGAAATAAATGCACTGTTTCCCGTGCCATTTACGATTGCGTGCCGAAATAGATACTTATATTCCTATCAATCACGCCATTTCAATTCAGGATTAATAGTCTATCTTTTGCACAATAACCATCTGACATTTCCTATGCTCGCACACATTCTTTGCTTCGGACATTTTTTATTCTTTAAGTTACGTTCCAGTCCCCTCTTTAACGTATCATTCACCGCACTCGGATATCTCTTTCTCGGTTTTCCGTTACAACTCACATAATCCTCAAAAAAATTATCTGCATCATTCTGCTTGAATACAAACCAAAATAAATAGTTGATTAGAATGTAATTTTGCAAAATATAGTGGCAGTAGAAATATTTTCATGAAATATGTTAGTACTGAGTATGTGAGTCTTGCTTTAAAGTGAGGAAATTGTCTCTCCGTAGTAGCGAGAAACCAAAGGAAGGTGGTACTGTTTGCATGCTATATATAAAAACACATACTTTGAATACTTGAGAACGAGAAACTACGTGATAGTTATGTTGCACGATATTATATAAAATAAAGATTTTTGCATTGTATTGTAATATGATATCGTCATATAAACTACTATTTCCCATAATTTGAATTAAACTTTATTAACTCAAAACTAGCTATATAATAATTGTGCAATACTTTTGACAATAATAATAATTTGTTATTCATACAAGTTCAAAACATTTAAGTCTTCTCTTGAAGTCAATATGGAGTGACTCATCAGGGAGTGCTAAGACTACTAATAGTAGTAAATATTAAAATAGAACAATACATAATAATGATATTATACAAAATAATGATAAAATATATGCTTCATTGTGTGATAAGGATATCATAGGAAAACGATAGAAAGTAAACTTTCCATAAAAATCATATTATAGTTAAAATTACATTTTAAAAAACTCTTTATAACTATACATTTAGAAACATAAATATAATTG
Organism: Ladona fulva; assembly: GCA_000376725.2. Lineage (NCBI taxonomy): Eukaryota > Metazoa > Arthropoda > Insecta > Odonata > Libellulidae > Ladona > Ladona fulva. The sequence goes on from KZ308262.1 coordinate 1,525,020, forward strand.
CAAATTGTTAATTAAAGGAGCCGATATCAATTCAAAAAATTCATAAAATTAATTTATTTTTACTTACACTTTTGAGATGCTTTGCCTGTTATGTGGATTATATTGCACGTTATAAATGTAATCATACAATTCAATCCCATTTCATAAACTAGCAATCACGGTAAAACATAATTGCTGAAGAAACTTTTTATCTCCTTGGAGCATAGAAAGATCATCAAGTTGAATCTGAGTGAACATATGCGCATAACAATCACCAATCATCACTCGGAGACAATTACTCTGCCACACAAAGAAAAATGCAAAATTGTATGCATCCGTCTTAACTGAAAACGTACCGCATACAACCTAAAGGCAACTGCAAACATTGAGATTCAGCATTCCGATAGAAAACGAGGAAGAAACGTGAATTTAAATATGAGTCTTTTCATGAAAATACACTTACCAACGATGTTCAATTCAGACGATTCGAAACCCATCGATCCAAACGAGATCAGCGAAGTGGCAACCGATCCCAAATGTTGGCTGCTCACGCTTTAAAGAGATAATAACTGCATGATTACATCTTACGTGGAAATGTTTGAATTACCCTCGGGCTACCAGTTCCCTCGGATCTAAAATCTCCAAAAATAAATATAGAGGCGAGATGAATTTTTGCGATCCCTCCGAAGCGATATCGCCAAAAGCATAAATATCTCCTCGGAGATCCTTTTTGCATGTCAAACAAGCCGATAAAGGTCTCCTCTTGGAAGGGAATCGTAGAGGACAAATCAGAAACGGGCTCTCATTCCCTCCTTTGGAGTGTCCTTGGGTCAAAGGACGAGGTCACACAGAGCTTCCAATAAACCCAAGAGACCAACAGGTCCTCCTTTATCTCGCAGAATTCTTCCATCTCTGAAATGGTCACGATATATTCCTTGTGGCTTTAACGGACGAAGACTTTGCCCCGAGGTGAGGTTGGGATTTCCATTCGGCACAGAACTGACAAATGGAACTGAGGATCGGAATATGCTGTCTCGGAAATGAAACGGGGAAATTGATAGGAGAATGACGGTCGAAGTGCTTTGAGTACAGCTATGGAAAAAGGAACTGCTAGCTAGATATCATTTTCGGGCACGCTTTACTGTGAGGTTTCATTCCCAAGCTACTTTTGTCAACGTTTCTAAAAATTTAAAAATACCGAGTTTTACCTCGACTAACGAGCCGCTAAACATACGAACTTTTTTCGTAATTCAATATGACCTCAATATACGAATTTAATTTCGACGTACGAACCGTGGTACTTTTACAATCACGACTACTGAATGTTATCAGAGGCCGTACATTTGCAAGACGATTTAATTGCTTTTTCTTTACATAAACTCAATTTGCGTCTTAAAAAGGAAGATGAGGCACAGCGACTTTCGCCGTAAACTTCGTACAGCTTTCTCATTCCGCAAAGCAAATGAACTTGAAGAGTTTATAACTCATGGATGTAGTAAATATGTCAAAAAGAATACATATTCGCCCTTCAATGCTTATAAATTTCGTGCTTATGCTCATGCATAGTCATAAAAACTTTATCGGTCCACGGATATAGATAAATATACAATACGATACGATACCAATATTATTGGGCGATATTGAAACTAAAAAGACCCATCTTCGATTTGATATATATAACTTATTTAACAGTAATTTATTAGTTCGCCAGAGTCAAATAGCCAAACCAAAGAAATGAATGAAATTCAAAAGTAATAGAGGAGATTAATAGGAAACTTCAGCAGACAGCAAAACAGAGCATATTCTCATTTGCGCGAACTATATCCAACGAAGTAAAGTGGCAGGAGCTTATTAAAGAGGCAAAAAGAGCGGCGCCTGAATGAATCTGATGAGAGAAATGGAAACAACGGGAATGAAACAGAAAATTCTGCGAACACCCCGCGCTCCCTTGTTCTGCTTTCGATTTCCGAAAATAATTACTCATATTGAGAAATGGAACATGGCTCTCTTCTGCGGCCGCTATGAAATCCGAAATAAAAAAGAAAAATTAAACGCAAAACTTATTAGAATCCAATGGCTGTGGGTGGACGGGGGGAGTGACAAAAAACACGGATCTTTCCCGGAGCGTCGCTGCCTCTAATTTCATCTTTTTTTTCATTAGAGGAATAAATACCGGTGTCGTCCGAAGCATAGCAACGATTCTCGAAACCAAAAAAGCAATATGGCCCGCGGATATTCTGCCCGTTAATCGAAATGCCGGAATTAGCCGATGGTAAAGTGTGGGTGCGAGATTCAGCTCTGAGAAATATAAAAAAGGCGAACGTGTTGCGCCGCGTGGATGGAGGACAGTCGGACGGCGAGTGGTTGGGAGAGTGCGGCCTACGAGACGATGTTTATGAGTGCCAAAGAGAACAAATCGAGAGAAAGAACGGTTACGCGCTAAGGTGTTTTGCAGCAATAGAGGAGGAATTTACAGGCGATAAACTTAGGAACAAATAGCGGAGAGTCCAGTGGAGTTCTAGTGATACCACTACACTCGTATACAGAAAATACTCTTATTGTGTTTTTGCCGTTCTTCTCCGAATTAAAAGAAAATTATCACTGAAATTTTTTAGAAAAAAAATTACAAAAGGTCATTTTTCGCTAGAAAAAAACTCATAAAATGTTCTGTTTTAATCGTAGAAAATAATCATGTTTACTGAAAAATGCTGCGAAAAATACCTAAAAAAAACAGTAAAGTGATTATCAAAGGAATAAAAATCAATTGAAACATTAACTCGAAATAAGGTTACAAGCTATACGAGACCCTTATAAAGGTGGATATGCAATTTGTATTATATTACTAATGAAACCGCTGCAGCTGTAATCGTAAATTGACTTCTGCATGAAAAATCAAAGCAACGAATGCAATTACACATTTGAATAAAAAATGCAAAATAATTGCAAGGTGCAGATAGTTAATAGCTTTAGACATAGAATGAACGAAGTGCCATAAAAATCCGTATTCATTCACGGATTTTAAAGAACAAAAAAGGCAAGCACGTCAGGGATTCACGTGAAAACTTTTACTGACTACTTCGTGTAATTTTACACAAATTGTTCTCTCTTTTCTCAGGATCCGAAATCCTATCTTTACTCTCAGTGAGAGCAATCTCCCTTGATTATCTCTTAATAAAAATCACCCAGAGTATTAATATCTATGATACTGACAAAAAAGTCTTACGTATTAAGAAACTAAAATATCAAGTGCATCTGACGGTTTAATGTAACACAAAGAATTGAGCGTTTAATACGATGGTTAAGAGTAAAATTAGACACAAAAAAACTTCCAATTAAAAAAATAAAGTACCATTCTTTCTTACTGATGCTGCTTCCTGATATCAATGCTTAAACGGCAAGCCCGCTTTCTATTCTTGAGGCGTTCTGAATGAGACGTCATTAGTTAAAATAATTATTATTAGTCCTTTAGCTCATAATAAGTTTTAATTCAATTCGTGATGTTTGGGCGATAAAACTTTGTGAGCATGTGCAATGTAGAATGGTAAAGGATGATTTAAAGTAAGTTTTGACCAAAGTAAAAACAATAATTTCCCTTGTCACACGCCGAAAGGCGGCTTGCAAGGTATATGTGTAGATAAATAATGGTATTAACTTAAGTGCATTCATGGTAAAAATCAGGGTAACTTTTTAAAAAAATTACATCATAAATATTTTTCAGTCGCTTATATTTGTTAACATCGTTGTACTACATGCATACGCAACTCGTTCTGACACTTAACACTATATTTTGCAGAGGTGAAATAAAAGGACTAGGCCAAATTATTAACACATGACCTTTTACCAAGAAAGCATAACTAAAACAGAGATATTTTTAATAGAAAAATCTTTGGATAACTGATAATATCGCTTCTAATTTAATTCAGAAAAACAATTCGCCAAATAAAATTGGCACGACGCAGTAAATAATGTTCCCCGTATTTCGCATTAGAGTGCAACCACAAATTCGCGGCCAAACTAGAGGATTCAAATAAATGTTTGTTTTCATTTTGCAGCGCTGACGCCAATGGCATCTGCCAATGGACCCGTGTACGTGAACCCTTCTGCGGCTACTCTGGTGCAGGCAGTTACGCAACAAACTGGTGGCGGTGAAGTCCCACTGCTCACTCAAACTGTCTACGGTTTCCTTGACTTCACCACAACAATCGGCAATACGATCATGGTGTTCTCGCCACAGAGCGCACCTGCGGCCGGTAAGTGTACTACCCTATCGATTTACTCTCGGAAAACTATCGAAAGCATTGGTAAATTAACACGATGTGTAACATATACCTTAAAACAACATCTGGAACATGAGAAATATTTATGTCCAGGAATTCTCACCATCAGAGTAATGATGAATAGTTGAATGTTGTCTGGTATCGACCAACATGGTTTCGTTCTGAACCCAGTAGTTATTTTACCCGTTCGACAGCAATCACTATCCTCCGATCACATCACCTATCCGTTGGTTGTAAAGACACCGTAGGCTATCCTGAGATGAAGAATCATACCTATAATTTTGGATTTAAGTAATCAACAATAAATACGTGAAGGGAGAAATAAATATTTATGCAGACAATAATTTGGGCTCATTGGGCATGTTATGGAACCACAACTCTAATTTTACGAGATTCTAATTTGGGACCGTTCTTAATGAAGAGGTCATTCTAGGATTATCCTCGATTCCCTACATGGATCTTCTATGGGAAGATGGAAGGGTCCTTTAGACGAAATGGAGATCACAAAAACGTAAAATCTTTTTTACTACACAGCATTTTTTGAAGAAATACATAAATAATACAATTAACTTAGTTAAAACTTTTGGGATGACCGAAGTTTTAAAGTATTTTGTGATTTAAGGTAAATTAACGTAAGAGCACCACTTTGATGGAAAGAAGCATAATTGGATGGAAAGAAGCATAATTGGATGTAAAGAAGAAGCAATCAAATTTAAATTTGTTCCACACTTTAACAAACTTCAAATTGTCTAATGCAGCAGTTCTTAAGCTTTCGTAGGCTGAGGACCCCTTTTGCACATTTTTTTAAAGTTTTGCAAATCCCCAAAATGTTCTGAATTCACACAAATATTGAAATTTCATTTATATCACAAGTATTATTAAATGAATATGATTGATTACGAAAAAAGTCTGGTATAAAATCGCTTACATTGATTCAATTAACAGGTAAAGTAAATTATCAGAAAGTCGCGTGGTTCAACACTGAATCCATGCATGAAAGCCATGAATCAGGTGAAACATAATACTAAAGGGCCCTTTCGGATTATTTCGCGGACTCTGGTTAAGGAATCGCTACCAACTTGATAAAAATTAAACGTAGCAGCCATTTTTATTTACGGTAAATTTACGGTCAGTAGCTAAAACATTATTCTAGTCAGTACAAAATTTTAACAGTTGTGATTCCTAATAAAAATAAGTAACATATTGGCAGTGCATGAAACCACAGTTGCCAAACAGAAACATGATAATATGATGGATACTTAGATGGATAACTCAGTTTTCAAAATTGTTTAGACGATACATTTTCGGTACATGACAGTCTAAAAGTCGAAACTGATTCGTTAATGAATTAACCTCAGCTTTTTCTTACCATTAATTTTCCCGCCAAATATTTCCGCTTTAACGCAACCGATGCCACAGAAAATCCAATCAAGTGTACTTAGCAGAAGTTTCCACATACGCAGCAGTGGCATCTAATAAGTCGCAATCGGCTACGCTCGTCTCTCTCAAAAATGCCAAATATGCTTCCCTTTAGTCCAATGTCGGATTCGGAATTCAATTAGAGCCGTCTGCGAAAGAATAACCGTCGTGGCAAGGTATGTCGCTTCGGCATGTCCAGAAAATGTTTCGCATGACGATAATTACGCTAGAAAAGTTCTCAAAACTTTTCCTTTGTTCTTCCGTTCATTAACTTGAACTCCGGTACTTGATTTGAATCTAAATTGGATTCTGACGTAAAAAGGGTTGCCTTCTTGTGAAAGGATGACCACATCGTAAAAGCCGGTTAAATCCGCGGAGGCAGAAAGCCCCATGGGGCGGCATACACAGTTAATAAAGTCCCACCACTCGTATGTAAACTAGACCCCCAACTCTTGAAGAACGATTCGAATTACATAACTGCACCGTAGTAAAAAAACTGTTAAATTTATGGAGGTTTCGGGAATATTCATTAAGCAAGTTGAAATTATTGCGGGATGAGTTATCGGCATTAAAGTACCACTGAATAAATCTCACTAATAAAACGTGAAGGATTTCGGAAAATACCAGACTTTTTCATGTCCAGAATTTTAATCACGTGAGTGACAGAGTAAAAAGTCTTTACTAATTAAAACGTCGTGGTGCGTACACATTTCTGATATTTTAAACAGAAATACCTGAAGAGCAACATGATCCTTAATAAAATAATATGGTCAAGCGTGGATCTTGGAATATCGCACACACCATAAAAGGAAGAACACTTCGCAACTCCAACAGCAGAATTTTATTGACTAGTTCCGTCAAGGAGTTGACCTTTTCAGGTGGTGATAATGAACCTCGATGATAACTCGATTTTCTACATCCCTACCTATAGTAACCTTTTTTCACTTTAAAAGTAATGATTACGAACATTTTGGACACGGACTCTACCGTCCTTAGCCGAACCATCAGCCTGTTTTAATCTATTGCTTCTATTTCATCCTTGAAATAGAGAGAGCGATTTGGCCGAGTGAAAATTATTTAAGTTTCAACTAACATTACAAAGTTGTAATCGACTCTCCCCATAAACCATCATAAATTTTGCAGAAATGCAATGCATTTCGTCGCCCCTGGAGATATCACCCAGAGCCTGAACGACAGATTTGTAGAACAAGACTGTTCGCAAGTCATTACAGCCTTCTACAAACGTCGTTCATGATCATGTCTCCATGGGCAACGCAATACTTTTCCAAACGTTTGATGGTTTGTGGAGTAAATCGATTCCAATTGATTTATTGCCATCAGTGAGTCAATCATTCAAAGTCAATATGCATATGCAAGATATCGTGGAGAACAATAAAAATTTTTAAAAACCAAAACTAAAAGTATCTCTATCTTTTACTAAGCCTTTTAATGAACGACCAGGCAGAAAACAGCAATTATGGACCATGGCTGTCCAAAGTTATACTTTAAAACTTTGGGTCCATCATTCTTGTTTAAATTTCATAAGGTTAAAGAGTTAAGGTTAAGGTTATTTCATAAGAGCCTGTTTGAGAATACCGAAACTTGATCATATATTTCTTAGCTGGTACTTTAATCCTGTAAATGGTTCTAGTCTCGTTAATTTTTGCCCAAAACCACTCCGTCAACGGAATCCTTGGAAACAGAAAGACTCCAACAAAGTGCATAACTAAACACAAATTTCATCTATACCTGTTTGCTCTTGTTAATTGCACACACGCACGCAGCCCTTATCAATCAAACTCCAATATCACAACAGAAAGGAACTGCTTTATTTGTGATCTGAATCTCTTTTACAAATTCCGCTCTAAAATTGGCTGAATACCTGTCCTTACATTATTTCTCCTAGATTCTCTCTACCACCCAGCCCAGTTTCCTTAACGACATAAATCATATATTAAGAATAAAAATAAATGCCATAAATTCTACTAAATTGAGCGGCCTTGTTTCCTCTTATATACTAACCAATGACGTAAACGTAACATTTATTTCGAGGCGTGGTTTTGAAATGAAAGCGTCCTATCTGATACACTGTACATTTCCCAATGTATAATCAACTCTGAACATGGTGAAAATTCCGTTTCTCACCAAATGGACACATTATAAACAAATTTGAGATATGAAAAAAGCGTTGTCCACGAAAATCTTCGTCGGGATCGCATTGCATGATCCAAATGAGGCTTTCGAGAAGCAGAGTTCCGTGGTGACGATGCACAAACAGCCTCGAAATGAACCAAATATCGGTAAATTTCTGAGGAATTCACCCTCCAAATCCGGAACTCCGCCATTATCTAGATTCCCGTTTTCCGCTCGCCTCAGCACGCAACTGTAATAAACTATTTGGGCCGGGACGTATCTCCCCCTAGAAATAAAAGTTATCTTCCCTCGGATTATCTAGCTCACGTGGGTAAGAATTGCGCCGATACTGTTTATTTTATGCCTTTACGCTACGCAGGTATTTCCTCGCGTGAGTTTGAAAAATATTGTGGAACGTTAATTTTTCAGTAGGTATCTCTGACCATTTCTCGTTTTTCATTGAATGATTCCGTCTTTCTGTCTAAAAGAGGAGTTCTGCAGCCAACCTGTGACGAGAATTTCGTTAGCTTGCCGTGAATTCGGAGGTTGTTTCGCTACCTGTATTAGTAAGAATCTGATTGGCAGATAAAGTATCTGAGAGAGGAAATATATGTTAAGTGTCTAATTATGAAAATTAAATACAGAAAATCAAGCTTTCAATCTCAACCACTGTGTAACCCTTGAGAATGGAAGCTTTGTTTCCGAAATGTGCATACGGCAATTCCTGGGGTATTCCGGAACTTCCCGTTTGCCTCCGACGTACAGCTTACGGGGTATTTTTGAACTTACAATTCATTAACAGTCGTGTTCCATTATTCTCCCCTTTCAATGACTCGTTTTTATAACATATATGTATAGGATAGCAAAATAGGCTTAAATACCATTCCAATTCAAACGGAAAGCTAATATTAAAACCTCCTGGGTAACTGGATTGCTGAATATATGCTCACAAATTGTTTTTATAACAATCACATTTGTTAGTGTATCTGTAGTGTTCTCGTAATTTTATCCACCAATTCACCCGTGATAATTTCCAAAAGCTAGGAGGACTGTACCAATTTTAGTTAAGGATAACATGCACAGGGATATACATTCCCTGAAATTCTCTAAATTAACTGAAATTAATACTCTTAACATAAATAAATTCTGGAAGATACATTCAAGGAGATCATCGAAAAAAATTGCAGGAAGACGAAACATCATGAAATGAAGAAGACGTTTAGCACCAATACGAATGATCCTAGGCTAATCTGTACGAAATTCGTGTATTATCTATTAATTGAAGGTTTAAGGAGGCAAACCGTAAGTTAAGACAATTAGTATTGAATTATTTTTTATTAAATATTATTAATTTTTGCAGTCGTTCGATGCATAATTCAGAGATGGGAAATGGAAATTGTACCCGTGCCATTTCCACTAGCTAATTTGCATTTTATCCACGTTCATCAGCGAATCAATTCAAATATCGAATAATATATTTAAATATATGAGATAAACCTCGATGGCGCTTGAATTGTGACGAGTCCGAAAATTAATAACATTCCGGAAATTCATATTCGTGAAATTCGATTTAATCGCATGGGTAGAGCTATAATTTAGCATAATAAGGACTATTTACGTCTAATGAGCTCCAATTCATATAACTAGATTCGGCTATTGGGTCAGTTTGTGAAAAATCTAAATTACATTGTTCGAGTTCTGAATTTTTGAAATTTGAATGCTTCCCTATTGATGTCCACCACAGCAGGACATTGGAAAATGAAAATTAAAAGTGTAAAATTAATGAAGTATGAATTCAAATGCATATTTGCCTTGCAGTATAATTAAAGTTACCAGTGAAATCAAATCAACTGTAATTTGTTAGTCAATAAGTAGCACACTAATTCCACACAATACATATCACCAGTTTCAGCACTGAGATAGGGATGAAGAATTAATTACTATATCAGATATATATGCCCAAGGAAGAATGGACTTGAAAAAAGTCTGACGGACCGGGAATTTTCTCAAGTCCATTCTTCCCTGGGATTTTTCCTGGGTGCGCACCATCTTGCGCAAAGTCACCCTTACCCGTTTTCCAGATACATTTGCTCATGAATATTTACTATTTATGTCCTCTGTTAGAATCTTCAATAAAAACACATCAAAATCTAAAATGAATTATACATACAGCTATTACTGATAACCTGCAAACTATTAATGATCACCTGGTATATATCATCCGCTTGGATATGAATCTAAAAGAGATAGTGTGCTGACAATCAATAGAAAAATATAAATTAGTCAAACGAAAACATTTTCCGTAATAGAAACTATTCGCTAGGATTTTGGTAACGTAAAGGTAAGATTAGAGCACAAAAATTTTTTTAACATTTTAAAAATGTATAATAATTATCTATATTACAATATTTATTTATAAGCATTGAATATGCCTTTTTTATACTTTAAGAAATACATTATCTACGTGACACGTAATCCTGAAAAGTTACCTCCATCAAATACTAGTTTAGAGGGGCAAATCTCGACCGGGGTTCGAACCTCTACTATTGTGTGGAGTACTGTTGTCATATATTTACCACGACAGGTTTTCTTACTTTCCCTTATATTTTTAAGCTTAAGAGAGAAATTTTATCACATTAATTTCCTTCGATTTTCCGATAAATTGTATCTCCGAATTTTTCCAAAACTTATTTGTTTTAATATCTACTGATTAATTCTAGCCTCTCGGGGAAAACCTCCTCATCTTCATAAAATATTTACATTTACATCCATCGCGTGCCATCAAATACAGATTAGTATATAAATAAGACATGATAATGAAAGAGTTTGTCTTAATCGAAGAAATCCGTATAAATTAGTTGAAGCAATTTGTTCTAAATTGAGGCTCTAGATTTTGATTAACAATGTTTTCCTGAAGCCAAAAATCATGAATACTTTCATAACGCTTATCGAATTTGATGAAGTTTCTTAATCCCTTAGCTGCTTCGCAAAAGGTTGCCGAATATATTGCTTTATCGCAGAAATGTTATAAAGGAAGCGAATAAATTTAGCATAAATCAAATATGCTAAAGCCGAATTATCTCCGCGATAAGAATCTCAAATTTGGCGCGATAAATATGCAAACGAACGGAGGATAAAGAACGCGTCACTTTTCATTTTTTCCATCGAGCCCTTCGAACAGACCGATTCGCCAAAGAGAAGGCTGAAAAAGTGTTTTCAATGATCCAAGGAGAAAACAAGTGAACGCTAAACGACGCAATGAAGAAATCTAACACCGCCGCCTGGCGTGCATGTAAGAATCGTCGGGCGAAAATAAAACGAATACGCAAATGCACGCTACTTCTAACAAAGCCACAGATAAGACGGAGCAATCAATTATCTCATTTAATTATTTTTCTCGGGCGCGAGGCTTTCTTGAAAAACACGTACACAAAGAAACACACAACACGAAGAGGGAATAGAGAAATGCACTTTTATCTCCAACGGCGTTTCAGCTCTCCGCCGCAACGGGGACTTATTCATACAATCATTTTGCAAAACTGTCACCCATTATCGCAATTACGTATCTCTTTCCGCGAGAGAACAATTTTTTCTCCGCCGCGAGAGATAGAGGAGGATGCCGAGCAAAATAATGATCCACGCGGTTATTCTAACAAAAAAAATCACGGCCAACTACGGACTCCTTCCCCGCCCCATTTCTCTCAATCTTTCGAGGAAAAACCCCTGGTAATTAACGCCCTTAAAAACTACCGCCTAAGATAGGAGAGGAAGGTTTATGGCCCTTCCCCACTTCACTCATCCGTCTACTTCCTTTCGTGAGCTCCCACTCCTCACCCACGCCGACGAATAAATGGGTAGTAATTACTAGCAATATCTCACGTGCATTTGGTCGGACATAATTCATCGAAAGCTTTTAACCTCGCGACAATTGTGCCTCCTTCCGACGCATAAATACGTTCCTTTATTTCTGGCCTATTTTCCCTTTTGTTCCTTCCCCTTAATAGCCCTCGGATTTCGGATGGATGTGCCTTCGGATTATCTCGCCCTTCTTCTCTTCTTCCTGAATTCCTGGCCCTACTTTCAAATTATGTTGATGCGAGTTCTCGGAGACGGGATATTATCGAAGATTTTGGGTAGCGTTGTGGAAACGTTCTAGATACGGCTCGCTCATTGAAGATTAACTCTTGATTTATTACGCAGTTTGCTTGTTTTTTTTATCCGAGTTCTCGAGGATCAATGGCGAAAGCTTAGTTTTTTGTGGAAGATATAACACAAAACGAGAAATATTGCATTAAAAATAAAAATGTCGAAATAAACGGGGGAGATAAACCGTTATGATTTTTTTATTTATTTATCGAATGACTTTGTCGTTAAGTGTTATGGCGGTTGTCTGTATATTTGGTTAACAACGCGTTGTTGTCTTAGCTGAAAAAGGGGAAAAAGTAATACAAAAACATACAACCGACCACCAAAGAGATAAAAATTGTTTAATGTCAAAGCTATGGAGTTTCATTTAAAGTTCGATTAATTGACAATGCAAATTGTATTCCGAGAAAATAAATAGCTCTTTTGAAATAACAATCGAAATATTAAAAATCGAAGCATGTTTTCAATAGTGTGTTATTGTCGTGTATTCTATAGGGTTTGGATGCCTTTCTGTCTGTTGTAATACATAACAACGCCTCAAAATTAATGCGCAGAGATATGAGTGATTTTCAACCATTGCCACTTACAAATGCCCTCTAATTGAATATTCCATCCCAAAACTTAGTAAATACTCATTTTATTTCGAATAAAACTAATTTTGTTTATGATTCTCGTTTAAGAAATAGAACTTTTACTTTCAGCTACTGTAATATTTTCAGTACAACATCATGCATATCATTACCATTAAGACCACGAGAGACAGTGGAAGCCAACTGATCGAATTCGGCTGGTTTATAGCTCCTTAATTCCCTTGCCAACGAGATCAAATTATATTTCTAAAACTTTTAAAAACCGCGCTGCACTGAAATCAGTTTCACTCGTCGTAATTGCATTTGTTACATCACTCGTGACATTTTGTTGAGCCCGCGTTCAATTGCAAAATATGATTTAGGACATAAACGGATCCATGGTAATGACATCACGAAACATTTTCATAGAGGTCATGTTTCAGGTGAGGTACTCTTATTCGCGTTTTAAATGCGTTGTATCAGTTTTAGTGCACCTAAGCTTTCTGAAATTCACGGAATGGCATATTAATGAAAGTAGAAGACAATGTTTTTTTATAAACGACATAAATACGGAGGTCTTTAATACTATTGTCGTGAGATACTTCTGAAAAGAAATTCGTTTTTTATTAAAATATGATTGAATCAGCCGTGACTCCTTTTAATTCATGGTTAAAATACCCATGTTAAAGTTTTACAGAATTATCTTAATTTCTTTAATCATTAGAAAAAAATTCAAAAGCACGTGTACCATGCGTATCTCATCGCTTTTCTTTAATCATTGGTTACAAATCTTTCACCTGATGATAAATCCTTTATTTTCAACAATCAACTGAAGGAAATTTAAAAGAAATGTTATCACAATAATTTCCCCTGAAAATCTTCATCTTAACAAAATTAACTGGAAATCTCATTCATTAATATCCAAAGGAGAATTTAATTAAAAGGACAGAAAAATTCTAGACTTGAGAATACGTTGAACTCAATGAGTAAAAAAAGAATGAAGACAAATGGCGATTCGAGAGAAAATGAGCTAAATCATACATAAAAATGTCCACAATACCAACTCCTAAGTTACACAGCAACCCTACGCATTCGGCTTCGTATTTTTGCCTCGATATATTTATGTTTCCGTTCTTACGGTTAGCCATTCATTTCCACCCCATCTTAATTCTCCTTTAGTATCCTTAACTCGCACCTCTAGTCTCCCCACTTCCGTCTTTCTGTCAGCGCTAAAAATCCCGCCTAATTTCCTTAAGCTTTTAGTCTTCATTCCTATGACAGCCTATTTCTTGCCAATTTTTCTCTTTCGTTTTCACCTCTGTTCTCTCTCTTCTGATCTTCATCTTGGTCATTTCTCTTCGGCACAATGAAACCAAACCAAACACTTTCAATCCTTCACTACTCAATCCTTTGTGTTTGGCTCCGGTTTGATTGTATTTGATCTAATAGAGATTTTTAGAGAATACAAAACTTTTCCGGGAAGCTCTGCAGCAAGAAGTATTTTAATCTTTCTAATTTTGTTTACGGATTATTTAACTCGCACTGAGAGAATATCATAAACTGATGAACTGCTGTACTTTGCTGTACTGTATCGCACTTTATTGCTGTCTATGAGTTTTTCTTACAAAACTTGTGTGTGCTGCTTTCCAGCTAGGGGTATTTTAGCTGCGCTTCATCTCGGGATATTCATATACAAAAGTTATCCGAATTATATCAGTTCTCTGTCATTACATAAATTAGTTTTTTGAATTGTAAAGTTATCGTTATTATATCGTTAATGTTATTATTATTATTAACAATTGGTTAGATGAGAGAAGCTATACCTTCATCTCATTAGATCTCGAATGAAGAAGTTGTAATCAATTCGACAAATTCCTTGCGTTATTTAGGAATTATGTAAGCGGATTTTGCAATTAATTTTACGTGTATGAGTCATTTCAAGGAAAACGGATAGGAATTGACCTTTTTTGATTTTTAAAACTCTTTATGCTAGAGTACATCCTTGAGAAGACTTTATTAGCAAAGTTTCAGCTTAGCTCAGTTTTCTAGCTATGTAACAAACTTTTATAATTTCGTAAATTTTGCAAAAATCGGCGAACGTTGATTATTTTGAATGGTCAAAACTATTTAATGATTAAGTCAACTAATTGATAGGAATTAAATGCATATGTATGAATATACCCATTATAGTTCCACGTAATGTTTACAACATTGTTTAAATTTGTAATGAATTGCTTAGTGCAAAACTTAACGGCTTTGAGCATTATTTAAAGGAGTTTATAATACATCATCATAATGTTCCCTCTTTTTACTGTATAGAACAATCTTTTGATGTGGGAAAGCAATAAAAACATATTTTACATACGTATACATTTATGAGGTAGACAAGTTTACGACTTGATTGTAAACGGCCTGTTTCTACGGGCATGAGTATGAAGCCTATATTTCGCCAAATCTTTAAATTTCTCTCTGCTCTTCACTTCCTCACAGTTAAGGGATCTAATTCCGTTTGTACTTTTGTTATAGACGATTACCAATGTTGCAATTTGGCAGCACTGATGACAGTCCTTTTCTCAAAGCCTTTTCCTCCACTTTCCATTTCCCTCTTTAACGCCCTTCCGCCCTCCGACATTCGCGCAACTCCCAATCCAGCGAAACCCAACCCTTTTCGAATCCCTAACTACGCCGGCCATTTCCTCTGCCGCCCGTCTTTCCCCCGCAACTTGCTCCATCTCCCTAATGAATGTGAATCACTCATTTTCATTAAGAGGGCGGCCGAGAGGTCGGCGAGGGGTGCTAGAGCAGCCCAAGTGCGTTGCCAAAGGTGAAAGGGAGAGCTTTCAAAGTTACGAATACGTGAAAAACACGCGTCGTGATAAATATGCGCGCACGTGTGCGGGCGTGCGTTCAAATTCATTCCGCCGTGATGTGCAACTACCCTCTTTTGAAGTCACTTTCGCCCTTCCCAACTACTTTAAAAATTTTCGATTTATTTCTAGCATTTTCTTTCTCTAACACGAATCATCGCCTAAACTTCACCTACAGTATTTGATTAGCAAATTCTATTCCGCAGAGGACAGTTCGAGCACAGAGAGCCTTTTGACTTTTGTTTTTGATGTATTCCGAGTAGTCTTCTACACTCCTGATTATTGTGAACCAAATCATCGTAAGGCCCAACGTATTCCGTAACGTAATAAGCTATTATTCTCAAATTTTATAGTAGTAGTTAATATAGCAGTATTGTTAATATTTTTCGACAGCTGAGGTAATTTCGCACTTTCGGGATCACACCAGGAATCGAACCCGGGACCACCTTCCCAGAAGGTGAACCCGCAACCAACTTGGCTATCCGGGAGCCCGCATATTCATTAATTTTTCATTACATTTGCATATTTCTTCATTCTTCCTAATAACAATATTTGTACGTACATAAAGAATGAATGATGTTTAAAATTGTAATCGTTTTTATGTATAATCGTATTATGCATGATCAGTTGCCATAGACTTTTCAAATCTATTTAAAAAGCTGTAAATCTCTATATAAAAACAGCTTAAAATCATCAAAAAGCTTTGTCTTACTGCACCAACAAGTTTTCTATCTTACCTAACGTTGAGGTCCAGTATTATTATGTATACTAAAAATGGACTTTAAATAATGTTCACTTCTGGGCCCGATATTACAATGTTCTGTTAAAACTAAAGAATATTGTATATCTCCTGTATATGTATACAGAATTAGAATTAATATTAACTTTAATCTTCACTTTAACTTTAAAAAACATTAAAATAAGGGGCCTAAAGTAAATTTTACTTAAAGTGCATTTTAAGGAAATGATAAAACATCGGGCATCACACTTATTCCTTTATTGTTGTAGTATTTTTACAAGTGCTTCGACAGCTAAGGTCAGGTTGCACAATTGGGTTGCAAAAACCAAACCAGGATTCGAACCCGGTACCACTTTCACTAAAGGCGAACGTGTTACCAACTCTCCGATAGCCCCTCTTTATCCTTGTAAGTTAAATTAAATTCTTTAGCAGTCCTTTCATAATTAATAACTAATTTACTCATTATTTCGCTCTAACGTTATTTTCGAGAGTCCATGTTTCACATCCATTTCGTAAAACAGATTTAACCGGCCCTTACCTTCTTCGCTCATCAAGGATATCGTCAGAAAAACGGAGGACTACTAAAATTAATATGCCCAGATTATTTTATTTAAAAAATCATACGTAATAGTAAGAAGGGGAGCTTTTGCGACAAAAGTGCTATTTCACCAATTATAAAGACGTTAACTAATTACCTCTCCACGGAACGGAATGTGACCTTCTCTTCGCTTTGTTTCTAAACCCCCTCTGGAATCGCTTCTCTTACGAATCCATTTACCACTCATTTCGTTCCTCTTCTTCCTCAAATGTAAATTTATAAATGTCTCCTTTGATACCGTTTAATCCTCGCCGTCCGCCTCTCTTGTGCTTCACTTCTTTTCCTAAACCCCTCTAATTTCTTGAGTTTCGCATAATTTCCTCTTCTGATTTTGTCTTCCACGTGTGACGCTCTCTCTCTCTCTCTTTCGTATACATCTATTCTCTCTTTCTCTTTACTCATTTCACTTAAGAAATGGTAGATTAAGTTCAATAAAAACCTTATTCCACTATTTCCTCATACCTTATTCTCTTAATTTGGATACTTGCTCCCCTAATCTCTAATGTTCCTTTCCCATCCTTAACATACTTCGTCAGCCTGTCATTCATTTTCCTGCAGGCGAAAGGACGACCTCTCTTATCGGCTGACAAGGAGAGACTACTGATCTTAACAAATATTGCTTTATTCGTTAATAAGATTTACAAATAAGGCAACTGAATTATGAAGTGTACCACGGAAAAAAATAATTAGCTGTCCCAAAGTCCTTCGGAAATCATCATGTTTGTGAGTAGTCTCATAGCTGCTCCTTTGACAAGTACATCGAAGGAGAATGAGAATCTACATTAAAAACAGTATTTTTCAAAAGTGCTTTTAGATAAATTACTAATTAAATAAATTATACCGTGATTTCACAGGATACGTTCAAACTACCTTCAAAAGTTACACTTTTTAATGAAAATGTTTACAGATACTTACTGATAATGCCTGAAGACCTTCAAAAGAAATCTATTTTGATACAACTCTATCTCGTAAAATGTAAGGAAAAAATAAAAATTAAAGAAAAACAAAAAACGTGTGCGAAAATAGCAAAGTTTATCAATTAACCTTTCAATGTCATTCCACGAACCCTCTTCCATCTACAATGAATCCATGAGTGTAAGTAAAATATTAGTGAAGTGTATCAACTAATGAAGACAGCCTATATTCTCATGAATTCCTAGCTTAAAAAATCCTCTACTGGAGACAAAAATGCCCCATAATTGCTACCACATTAACTAGAAATAGAGTGGATGGGAATTGAGGAGTTCAGTGATCATCGAGCGGATAGAAAGTAAAAAAATTGCGTAGATCAAAGGTGTACTCACCTCATAAGCATGTAATTTAACCTCCCCTTTCCATCTGATATCCTTGTGTAATACTTTTGACCTTCCCCTCCGTGCACCTTGTACTCTTCTGCATGAGTGGCCCCCGAGCAATGCGAGCGTGCTTCTGCGATAAGAGTGGATAGAATGTTGTGGAGTGCGAGATTAATTGCAAGGCCTTTGAGTAAAAAGCAGCCGCTGTAACGGAGGGGCAAAAACATCGGCAGGCGGATGAGAGAGGTGTTTAGGAGGTAAGTTCAGGTTGCCAAGTGAAAAGTGGAATGGTCTTTACAGAGAGCGATTTTGCGGTCGCGTTAGAGACCGTTAGGGCGTAAGCGCGCGTGCGGTGCATTGTTAGCGCGTGATTTCAATCGAGAGCGTGCGTGCGTGAGTGTGAATGTGTCTACTTCTGAAGAACGAACAACGACCGAAGTGGAGTAGTGGTGTTGGATGAACTAAACAAGTAGAACCAAAAGCGAATTAACATTTCATATTTGCTTTATCTGAGAAAATATATAGTGCCTAAACTCAAAAATACACCCAATTCGAACAATTTTAATTTCATATGGAACGTAATTTGATATTTTGAAGCTTTGTGGGTGTCTAAATGTATAGCAAATTAACTAGCAACATTTAGTAAACTAGTTACACATTTAGTTTTACACCAAATATCTACATCTACATTATTACCCTGTAGAGCCGCCTTTTGGTGTGTGGCAGGAGTACACAGCAACCGTAATAGTGACTAAGTTTCACACAAATTACAATTAGGAAAAATCTAACCCCCTATTATGTCAAAAGAGAAGAATTATCTTAAACTCCGAAAATACCGTGAAGAATACTGTGTGTCATACATAAAACTCGCAGCACACAGAATTCGTGCACGCAATTTAAAGCTTCAAAGACAAAATACATTTCATGTTGGTAACTTTAATTTAAACTATGTAGACAATTCGAACTGAAAGAACAAATTAAAAACGAATTTCGCCGAGGAACACTTCTTACATTTCTTCCGGTGCACTTTTGATATAATAATATTCCTTCAAATGCGTGATTTCACACTATTCCTCGACTAAATTGTTTCATATTTTTATATTGCTAAATATTGGCTAAAAGATATTGAAAGCACCTTGATTGACAACAACTAAGTAGATGTGACGTACTCGGGATACTTGAGAGAATTAACGTGATATTTTCTAGAGAAAGTATTCGCTCTTAATGTTCAATCAGGATCACTGTGAACCTTATCTTTCTGAGCTTTTAAATAATTATTTTGATTTGCAAAAGAAAAAACGGCAATATAAAAATAAATAGGTAAAAGAACATGTGCAAAATGATTTGGAAATTCCATTTTTACACTTTTATTTGCTAGCGACGTTGATCAATATCATACAGATTCATTAAATAAAGCATAGTACGATGGAATTAAATAGTATTTAAAAACTAAGTCAGTCGTAATAATTTAATTTTTCATATTCATTTAAATAACCATTCAGCCAAAATCCAAATTAATGATGATTACTCTTTCAAATAATGCCGATTATACCGAAATATATTTTTGAGACAAAAATCAGACTACATCCACTAAAATATTTCAAAATTTTCCGGGTCATAGTCAAGAATCGAATTTTTCCATCTTTTCGGCCAACTCTCATGTATAAAACGTCTTCAAGTATCTAAAAGATACGGCTATGTATATAAATAGAGCCGAGTGAAGTTATTTAAAAGCTGAAATCCTTATGTTTGCCTCAGTGGCAGCGATAGAGACGTCGGTATAGAATCCGATGTCACCCTCAGGTGAGGACACCCACAGGTGAGAAGCTGTTTAAATCGCTTCGAAAGCGATACTCGTGGGATGGTTATTTCAGAGTGACTACATTCTCTCACCTTTGCAGACACATGCCATTCTCTTCCGTATCTCCCTTCGAGACCTTTTTTCGCAGCCTCTCCTCAACCTTTTCTCATTTTTCCCTTCTCCTTTCACCTCACTTATCGCCCCATTTCTTTTCCTCCTCTTATCCCCCATGCATTATGTATACTCTTTTTCCAACTTCATCTCTCAATTTCCTCTCTTCGTACTCCAAAGCGCTCTAAACCCCGTTTCCTGCCGTCACAGCTCCGCTGCACGAACGACTGAGGTTCTCCGTATCCTGTCTACGCATCGACACTCGTCTTCGGTAAGACGAAGCTCCCCTATTCCACATTTTACTTGTATTTATACATTAGAATGGAACGAAAATGTTTGCGAATCTCGAAGTTTTTTATCTATTCGTAGAAGTATCATCTTTCTCACGTCAAACTCGCAGTCTCGGCCGAGTCTAGCAGAAAATCAAACTTTAACTTCGCGTTTTCGCAACTTTTTTCGATAGTGAGGGGTATTACCGTGTTTCGAATACTTGGAATGGGATTCACTTAGCATAATTTACATTAATATCGAATCGATTCGATGCTTTTTCAATAGTTTCTGATCTTACGGCACATGACATATCGCATTCAACTGAAACATCAAAGAGTGATGACGATAGACCCTATGATCTGGATTAAATTGTAATGGTTTGTTTCATTCTAAGTACTGTTTGGTGTAACATCCTTGGGGTGAAGTACCCATTAGATGCAACGGATGGATAGATAGACTCCTGATAATAAGCTTTTAGCGGGATGTTATTGGATGAATTCTCCTGGGTGAATCATCTCTGGGCGAACCGTCTTTTAGGTGAACCGTCTATGGGTGAAACGTCCGTTACTTCTTACGTCCCTTCGTCTTAAGGCACATGATTCATATATTTAGCTAAGATTAAATCACAATACATAATTTCCTCGTTTTTGCGCAGTAAAGGTCGCATTTACAACATAAATCTGAAAATTGTAAATTGTCATTTTTTTATATTATATTAAGTAAGTGACAAGACAATTTCCTGGAAATTATCTGGTTATTTCCTGTATGATTTCTTAAACATACATCTGGAATACATATTAGTCTTTGGTATAAATGGTCCAAAATTCATATTACCTCAATAACAAGCGAAAGTCTTAATAATTTTCTTGGAACACCGCTTTTCGTGGGTGTAAAATTTATCAGTATCATTAAACCGATCCTCAAATTCCAGAAATTCATATAGAATATCCTCTCTCTCTCCATTGAGCTCCATCCACCGAAACGATATTTGCTTTTACACCAATTCCATCTCCTCTTTAACTCCAAAATATCTCCAACGACTCCTTTAAGTCGGTCTTCTTCTCCTCTGCCGCTTTGATCCCACCTAATAAACGCATTCCTTCCCCTCCTTCCAACATGTCCTCTTCCTAAACTTTTCCTCAATTTAACATTCTCTCTTCCCTTTTCATTTACTTACTCATCCTCTTTCTTTTATCAAAATATCTAATCATAAAACATTCCATCTCCATCGTTCCGCCATTATTTCATTCCCATTTCAATATCATCACTCCTTTCTTGAACTATCCACTCACCCAAGAACACCAACTTGTGCTACTAGTAGTTAGTAGTCATCCGTGAGGAGGACCAGTTTTTCTACAAAAACACAAAGGTAAAGAAATATGACCGATGAAGGTACGAGTGGAGCGGACATACGGGTTTAATATACGTTCGGTGTTGACGGGGACTGGGTTGAGGTATGAAAATTTGGTCCTAGAAAGTTTTCATCTTCACATAAAGGCTGAGTAATTTATATATGGAGGGAAGGCACTTGAGATCAATTTGAAAGATTCGACATTTATTTATTAACAATACATCAACATACAGCACTAGGTCAATTACGGTTGATGATCAACAATAAATGTTTAGAAACCGGAAAACAATGGAAGAGCGATAGTAATCATTCCAGGTCGTTTCACCTTGAATCGTTACACCCAAGGATTTTTCAGCAAAGAGTCGGTACCTGAGTCTCTCGGGGAAAAGTGCCCAAGAAATTCTCTTTTTCTGGAGAAGGAGGCCACGTTTTCATGGAGGCATGTTACTCCACAATCAGGGTAACCTTATATTAAGAATATCATGTCTCAATTTTCCTCCAATATGTTACACTGCGCTAAGGGAATTAAAGAGAGTTGCCTATTCCTTGAAAAATATATAAAGCAATCGCTATCCTTTCTAATTTGGAATTTTCCAACAAGCAAAACCATTTACTGAACCCATAGTAACATATGCTACTAAAGAAAATCGATTCGGTAGCTAGGTTATAAAATATACTTCTTAACAAGAGAGTTCTGTACTTGTAATTTAAAATATGTAATATCCATGTAAAAAGGTAGTTTCATGCACATATGAAAAAGGTTACAGGTTATTCATAATACATTGAGTAATACATTGAAATTCTAACGGTGGATGATATTTTATATGTGGATGCTAATTTATATTGTATCCCTCACACAACATCACTCCGTTTTAATTTTCATTCTCTTTTTCGCCTCCTGCCGTTTATCCTTTTCAATTTCCCTCCACTTCATTCCCTTTTATCCTTTTCTCTGATAGTCACTTCGATTTTCTCCTCCACGTCACTCTTCCGGAAAGGTTATCTGCGAAACTTCCCTTTGATATTTTGCTCTCCAAATATACGAGAAAGGATGTGATGGACATTAAGAGAGAGGGAACATGGCCAATTAGTATGCACCTTGAAAGTGAGACTAAAATAACAGGGTGAACGATGAAAACTTGGCTTTATGCTCGAGAGCAAAAAAGAAAACAAATAGAATATAGGATGGCCCACAATTGGCTAACTTCAAAGTTTTTCTGCTTGTGAGCTTGTTTTTTAATATTTTCTCCAAGAGATGGACGCTATTTGTCCATCGCCATCAACTTGAGTAACGTACGATCGCAGAAATCACGCTATCCCATTTTGAAGAAAACAAGTTGTTTTTCTCGACAAAACTCTTCGCCATACTTTCCTTCCATTCTCACATCTAAACAACTTTTCATACATTGAGATGAGAACCCATGTATACTCTTTCATGCAAATTCTTTGGCGGACAACTTTGTCACTTCACGAAACTTGGTTCAGTTCACGAAATTAAATCCAACAGACACATTTATACAAATCAGATAAGTTATTTATTAAAGACGTTATTTATTTATTTATTAAATCAGATAAGTGTGAGGGAATCGTCCACACCATCGATTTCTGCGGAAAAAGTATAAATTGTTTCTTAACTCTTTGCTAAGGAATAACATGACCGCAGATTCAATTTTAAACATTCCTTTTTCCTCGTGCTATGTATATATGTCACATTTTTGGAGTCTCAACTATAACATTCAGTATCAATCTTCTTTCTTTTCCAGAACACGTGCAATCCCAATTTATTACTACGTCAATATCTTATAAATTATAATTAATTCTAAGAAAATGACAATCTTGTAGGAAGTTTGTCGTTGAAGTAAAAATGAAGACTATGTATTCTAGCAAACAATGAGCACGATCTACGAGAGGAATTGAAAAAGCGTAACAAGAAATATTCTCTAAAACAGACATTGACTTATAGTCGCTCCTTCCGCTCAGCATCAGAGACGCTCACAAGCTAGATTAGGTTAGGTAATAATCCACCCCCTGCCATACGTCACTGACGGACCACGAGGTATAAATTTAAACCTACCATTTGGTTTTGAAAGGGAACGAGACGAATAGGCAATATTAGGAGTGCAATAGTTTACCATTAAATAGTAAGGATGAATAAAGATACAGGTTTCTGAATCTGCCCGTGGTTTCAAATGTTTCTTAAATTGTCGCCAAAGCTCTTTGCGACGAATTATTCGATTCTTCTGAATTAACAAGACTTCTCATCAATTCCTTCTATTCTTCAGATAAGTAGAAAAGAAACAATTATGCGATCTATTTTTTATCATCTGAATTAAAAGGAAGAATTTTCTTCGATTCTTACGTAGACAAATTAGGAACTAAATTTAGAACATCGGAGGAAGAAGGAAACACTTCCAATAGAAGTTTTATGCTCGTAGTATACATAATAAAGGATAATAATCTTTCGAAAACAGTAAAAAAACATGGAGAGAATAATATCGCAAAGGTAGAATGTTAGCCAGTCCACTAATTGACAAATAAATTCGGTTATTCGTACAAATTAAGCTCATTTTTATGAGGATAGAAGGAGGACTTGTACAACTGCAGAGATTATCGATAACGAGTAACAAGAGTAGGTGGATGACTAGGAAGTTTTCCTTCCGTTGAGCGACTAGAAAATCCGACGAAGAAATCCCCGGAGCAATTCGTCGAGCAGCGTAATGAGTAGGACATGCCAAGTGAGGTGGAACAAGTTATGAAGTTAAATTTGATAACTGGGAGCTATGGCAGCATTAGCAAAAATGTTTAAGAACCTATGTGATTTTCTTTTCATCCGGTTTATCAGTATCATTACCCCTATTTTCTATTTAGTTTGATAATTTCAATGGGAATTCTAATGTATGTACTACACGGCAATCCACTATTATGGCAAAAATAAACGCAAAATTCTTCCAATATTCGCTGAAAATAAGAACGATAAGAATATGCTAGCGAAAAGAATTATTTCTTATATTTCTTCGGGAGGAAGGGCTTAAGAATAAATGATAGCTGGCAGGTTGCGTGCTCACTTACTTAACAAAAACAAATCCTCAGGAGCGTCGTAAAATTTACGTCATCAGCTGCCGTGCGATCGGAGGAATTTCCGAAAAGAAATCACCGGAATTTCTTCATTTTTGGTTCTGTTGCGAAGTCGAGAGAAAAACACCGCACGAGAAGATGGGATTTATGACGGACCGATTGCCTCAAAAGCGGAAGGGTTTGCTTCAGCTTTCGTATTCTCGTTTTTCCTCTTCGCCATAGGGAAATCACACCGTCGGGAGTCAAATGAATGAAGAGGTGGGATCATTCCCTCACCAACAGGAATCGCCAATTGTAATCCTCAAAGTCTTACTCGAAGTGTATTCGTTTACATGATCAATATTTTATTAACGAGCAGATCAAGTTTATAATTTAATCGTACTATTTCGATAATAAAAATTAATAGTAATGAAAAATAAAACCATCTTAATAATGAGTCGAAGAGTAACTAAATTAGGCATGGGATTTTATAGCATTTAACCATCTGCTATTATTAACGTGTGAAAGTCGTACATACATCAGCCCGATGGAAGGTTTCGCATACATTTAAACGAACTGTTTTATTTAATCTACATCTACGTCTACATTAGTACCCTGCAAGCCGCCTTTCGGCGTGTGGCAGGTGGTGCAAGCACCATGAATTTACTGAATTTACTTCGCTAATCTATTACTTTCGCGTATCGTTCGCGGAAAAAATGAATTCTTGTATCGATTCGTTTTAGCATCTATTTCTCTGATCTTTTTCGCAGTGTTTGAACGGCCTATGTAGCATGGGGGGCGCATTATGTCAGCTACATCATCTAAGTTTACATGATCAATATCTAATCTAATCCTTGGTAGTATAAATTTACCATTTTGATAAATTACTATTAAAGGTCTTTGTTAAGACGAGTTTAAGACTAATATTTCCCTTTTCCCAATTAAGCTGACGTCAATAATATTAATTAGAACATATATAATGCACGCGTATTTATAAATAGAGAGGAAAACTTTGGAAGGAGTTTCGGATATAAAAAGACGAAGCTAATATCTTAGGAAAAGAAGATACATAACAGGAAAAAGAAAGGCCGGTTTGAAAAACCACCGAAAACCTATTAATAGTGCGACGCTCTGGATAGATATGAAGATTCAGGAAAATCTACCAGAACACCGCATTAGAATATTTTTGTGAACTGTCAGTCGGATATAACGGGCGGAAGAAAGCCAAAAACATTGAGAATAAAATCACTAATGTAATTCACAAATAATATCAAACGACAAACAACAATAGTAATAACCCTCAATTAACATTACAATTATCGCAAAGACAATTCGGACTGGTCCCGATAATTACACAAAATAATATTATGATATGATATGGTCCATTAACAACAGGTTGAAATTCACATTTAACTGAACTGAAAATACATGACCAATAACTTCTTGGTCTTGAACACAATCAAAGTGTCCGTGTTGGAATCACTTCCTCAAGGTGACTGGCGTTACACAGAGTGACGTAAGTCTCTCCCGTCAGAGCATTGGTCTCGAACTGCTGCCGGTTCTTTCCCTCACGGAGCGATTAGGCCAAAATGCGGAAAACAAAGGACAATAGAAATTCGCAAAATTCGCGGGGAATCAAGAGGCGGCCTATAACCTTTCCGAAAATCATCGGAATTGTCCGCGAAAGTAGTTAGTTCGAGCCTGATCGAATATCCTTACTCACAGGTTAGAAAGGAAGCGTTCCCCGAAGGTCTTTTTGTCGAAGCCATTTTGTCAGCAACTTGAAAAAGGGCAACTTGAAAATGGGTGACTTAAAAATTGGCACAACAGTACGAGCTAAAAGATTCAAATGAGATTAACATCGATTCTACAAGAAGAGTACTGTAACAAATATTACGTAAAATGAAGTCAATTGCAGAAAAATTGCAATAAATCACATTGAAAGAGATAACGATATAAATCTCGACTAAATCATTTAAACACATTACAGAAACATCAGAAAATCCGACCATAAGAATGAAATAATTACTTCTGAGCTGTAAATACTTTAGTGGTTTTATGTCGTATGTAGTAAATTATCGTTGCATGATTGATCATGATAATCAGAATGAAAGACGGCACGACGTAAAGTTTCATCTGCCATATCTTCAGTGAACTTTTTGCACATCGGATCATCACTGGGCTTCTAAATTCACAATACCTTTAACTACAGTGGAAGTAGGTATCTGCCGAAGATCAACCGCGACCGTAACTGGAGACGAGAATTAAAATCAATTTACAAAATCAATCGCGCAACAAAAGTTTGCCCCAAATCTCTCCGAGTGTCCGCTGTTCATCACAAATCTTCCTTCTTCTCTTCCAATCCCTTCTTCAGAATCTTTATACACTTCATCGGAAACTTCCGTTCTTAACATCAAAAAGTTATATTCCCTTTCTCCAAAGACTTCCGTCCTCCCGAACCCCATCTGCCTCTCCCTCTCCGCACTCTTTTTCACTACGAAACAAAACCCTCTCGAGTCGTGACAATGAGGGGGGCTGTGGGTGGGGAGGAGCAGCAGCTTAGGGAGAAGTTGCTGCTTCCGCCCGCTCGCAGTGAAAATGGAAGGCAAAAAAAGGAGTTCGGGAGCAGTCGCCGTTGTTGGGGAAGAGATCGGTCCACTCCGGGAGAATGAGGGCGCGGAAAAAACGAAGCAAAAGTTATTTTGCAAACTCCTTTAAGGACGTGCGAGATATTATCCGTCGATAGCGAGTTTTTCCGAGAGAACAACCGAGAACCGAGAAACAATCGACGATCGGACAAAAGAATAACAAAATCCATCCGAAAACCGGGATTCGTTTGATGTGAAGAACAAAAGCTTTCGTTATGGAATTTGTTATGGAATGCATGACCCACTTTTTCACCCACCGCGCCAACTGACCTTTTATTGACTGAGTTTTTGGGAAACGAAATGACTGGTAGACAAAGTGGATCGCGCCGATGCGAAAAATATATAAATATATACAACGTCCCATCAAAAACGGAGAAGTCTCTCTCGTCACGGTCAATATGTTTTCGTGCGAATGGCGTGCCTTCGATGGAATGCAGAATTTTTATTCTTCGCCTCCGTAAAAAAAGAAGCTCGAAACTGCATAATGCAATGTGTCCTTTATTGATAGAAAATCAACTTTGAAGCATTTTCCACTGGAACTCTTTTCAAACAAAATATATTTTAAAAAACGTGCGAGAGAGGGCATATTGCACTTCATGTTTTCATATAATTCAAGAGTTACTTTCTTCTAAAAATATTTTCCAAATCTGTGTTTTTTCCCTCCACGTATTCATTTCGATTGGACCGGAGAGAAAAGTCATCTTTGTGTAGCTGCTGAGTAGTGGCTGTGGCATTTTTGAGCATCAATCCTTATATTTTGAAAAGTAGGAAATTGGTTAATAAAGTAAATCAATCGCATTGTGGATGGAATTAAAGGTAACAGAAGAATTTTAAAAATCTGCGCAGTGGTACTGGTCTACAGTTCCGCAAGATTGGCACATAAATTCGTCCTGTCATTTCTACGTTACATTCTACTAGCTTATATAATTTTATACGTACATTAGAGATAATATTATTCATTTATACGAAATAATGTCGATTAAATATTGATTGAGACGCTGACGAAGATTTTAATCCTTTACCTCCTTGATGATAACTCTTAACAATGAAATTAATCAAATGAATCGAGTGATTGAATTACTGACGGAATTAAATGGAATTGATTCACAAAAAATGCCAGAACACAGAAAAACATTGAGTTAGGCATAACTGACAATTCATCTCGTGAAACTAAGGTCTTAAATGTATCAGCCGATTGTATACATGCGTCCGGTTCCTACTCGTATATGTGGTAAAAACATGCCTTGGTAATCTCACGCAGATTTTTTTTATTAATTAATGATAATAAAATATATAAATTCCAAAATTAGGTTAATCAGATATTATACTCGACTGACAGGAAGGAAGGACATCTTGAGTGATCAGCTGTACGTTATATTATAATGAGAAAAGAGAGATTCGAGGTTTAAGGATACTAATTAACACGGAACTACTTTATATTCGAAAGAAATAAAAAGATATCTTCTTAATAACGTATCTTAGTGTTACCAGAAAATCCTCATATAGTTACCTAATCTTTCCGCGAACTAATTATCTATACCCTTGGTTCCTAAAACGCTCAATTGCGAAAAAAGATGCTCGTAATTTAATTACGAATAATGTGCCTCTACCTAATCATCGACCGAGGAGAGATGAACTTTTAAGAGCCATGGAAGCCGAGCTAATAAAGAGTCCACGAATAAAAAAGTAGATGTTCGGATAAGCGTTAGCTTGCAAAAGAACATTGGAATGTCTGAATGGGACTTTTGGACTCCTGTGAAGGAAAAGGGAGTGAGGGGGTGCGAGGCGAGAAGGGGCGAGGCAAGGCGCCTCAATTAATGCGGCGGGACTCGCGATGCCTCGGCTCCGAATTTATTTGGCCCACGCGTTGGGAGCGCCACTTCCCCTCCAAAGAAACTCCGCCTCTTTCGCACAGATGGCGCTTCTTTTCTCTTCCACTGCAAATTCTCTAAAGTCCCTTCGAAAGTACGACGATTGGTGTTAAGGAAGTTACCACTACTGAAGGATGTGTTCTGAGCATGATATTTGTGTCGGTGACTTGCTATGGAATGTTTAACTCTTGTGAACAACCTTCCCAAAGAATCCTCACGAATTGCGTTTCTGATTTTACTTCCTAAAAATCAATTCTTTCGCACGTGTTGCTCCACTCGGAAAAGTACCGGTGAGAAATCTGTTTGTTTCAGGAATGCGCCATTACCTGTCGAAAATGTATCGAAAGAATGCCTAAAGATAAAGAATGTCTGAAAAAGGCTTTATAAAGTAAATATCTCTCTATGGGTACTTCCACACTCAATTTATCATCAGTCATCCACAAATATTGGTGTACTTCAATAACTTATTGCATAACAGCCATTTTTAGTCTGCACGAATGATGTTTCATATAATTGCTAGCTAAATTACCCGTTGATTCTCAATGAGAAATGAGGAGCAAACACAACCAATCACTGACCTGAAAAATCCGATTAGCCGGGACTCGAACCCGAAATCTTCGATTTGGAGAGCTATTACACTAACCAATCCACCACCGCGTCCGGTTTCCTTGCAGTAAACCTGCAAACTCGAAGAATTGTTTTACGAAATCAAATCTGCTGCATCAGAAGGCATTTAAAAGCATTCATTCGATTAAAATATTGAAGGGCTTTGTGTTTTAAGAATAAGTAGCTCAGTGTAATTCCGCCTCCAAACCATTCTGTTGAGAAAAAAATCAGAGAAATGGATAATAGACGAAGTCGTTTCAAAAATGTATTTTTTCCGCGAACGATACATGAAAAGGAATTAGGGAAGTAGAGTCACGGTACAATCACCCTGTGCCATACACCAAAAGGCTGCTTGCAGATCTGTAGATGTAGATGTTATTTTATGACCATAACAAAAACAATTGTTTATTGCTTCATATCATTCATACACACACGGAAACTAAACAAACCAAAAAAAGGAAAGTTCCGCCGTGATGTTTATATAAAATTTATGATGAATCCAATAATTACAATATTACAATTACAATATTTAAAATATTTAGATCAACGAAAAATTAGTCCAATACGGAATATTATGCCAATGAATAACGGGATAAGGTTGAGAAATCAACAAATCTAAATGTCAGAGTTAAAGAACTGTCCTTCAATACATTTTCTGAAGGTTGTTTCACCACTTGGCGGGTGGTGGTTGGTGATCTGACTCTCATATTTGAATTACAGTGAAACAGTAAACTGAAATTACTCGTAATCCGAAGCGCTCGCATATCAAAGCGATTTTCCTATAAGAAATAATGGAATCTCTGATGATTATAATTCGTTCCAAAACCCGAAAATATTCATATACATTATAGTCATTTTAAGGGAAGCAATGATCACGTGACACTCGGCGGACAAAATGGCGTATACATACTCCATGTATTGCTCGTATTGCATGACCTCGCTTGTATATAAAGTATATTATGTAATATTATGTATATTAAAATTAATGAAAAATTTTTTCTTGTCTTGCAAAACACTAGCAAACAAAGCGGCAGACTGAGGCTTCACTGTATCTGTAAAGATTGCGTTAAATTAAAGGTCTTGTGATCACCGTAAAAAAATAGGTGGCCACCCAATTCTTACAAACTGCTATTGATTAAAATAGGTTCTTTAATAGAGTAACTTCATTGCAAATTCAAAATATTAAATACCTGATTCTTTTTCAGAAACTCCAAAACCGCCCCCGGAGCCGGTGATCGAGACGCGCCCGCCCCCGTCTGAAACCCCTCTCACCGCCTCCACCATCCAACCAAGCAAAGCCTCGTCAATCGCTGAGGCCCCCAGTAGCAGCGAGAAAACCACCCCACCCCCTCCACCTCCGCCCCCGAAGAAAGAAGTGAAGCTCGTCACACCCGTACCACCCCCTAAGAAGGAGAGCACACCCGCACCGCCCCCCAAGAAGGAGAGCACACCCGCACCGCCCCCCAAGAAAGAAAACACACCCGCACCGCCTCCCAAGAAGGAGAGCACACCCGCACCACCCCCTAAGAAGGAAAGCACACCCGCACCGCCCAAGAAGGAGTCCAAGCCCACCCCTGCCAAGCAGTCTACTCCCGCCCCACCGCCCTCCACGTCCCCGGCGCCCATTAAGGTCGCTGCCCCCTCTCCTCCGGTCATCCTGTCCAGCGTAGTGGAGGTGAGGACGAGCGGGGGAGCAGTGGCGGAAGTTGCGGCCTCCGATTTGGAGGAAGCCGAGGAAGAGTCGAACGAGAGCGGAGCGGTGAACCAAGTGGGCCCCGAGTTCTACAACTTCCTGTCGCGGCAGCCCTCGGAAATTGTCGAGGAGACGTACAAGGCGAGTTTTAATGCGAAGGAGTGAACCGCTTGCATATTCAGACGGAATCAAATGGTGTGAAATCTCTCCTCTGCTCAGAAAACTAGAACGCTGAGATCAGGAGGAGCAGCAATAAGGAGGCGTTAGAGAGCAGTTGCAATTTTCCCGAAATGCATTGCGATTACGAACCAAAGCTATTTAAAAGTGAAATCTCTCTAAGGATTCTTTTTTAGGTTGATCCCACCAGAGAAAGTAATTTAAATAATTAACTCGCCTACTATACACGAGAAGTATGGTAGAGGTTGATCGATTGTATGACAAAGAAATGTTTAGAACAGAATTAAAATATTGATAAACTGTTAGTAATATTATGGGATCTTTTTTTCTGACTGGTGAAACCTCAGAAAGAATGAGCTTAAGTACAATTCACCAATTAAAATGGAAAGCTTATGTATAGGTACAGTTATAATATTCGCTGAAAATTTTTACAATAAATTTCACTGAATTTGTAATCATTGATAAACTATTTGGATATAAAATCAGATATGTTTAGGAAGTTTGTAATTAAATGAATCTAAATATCAGATGAAAAATATATTTCGTTTATGTTGATGTTCCTTCGCAAAATCAGTAGTGTGTATTTTCTTCAACTTGAACATATTTTGACAATAACAATGAAACAATACCCTATACCCCTATGATAGCCCATGAAAATTTATTTTTTTATCTTAATTTTCATCCAAATCGATCAAAACGCACACAAGTTAAGAAATGAGAATATGTGCTTAGGAATGTTTAAGTATTTATTAACCTCGAAGAAGCATTTATTTTTTGAGACAGGGGATAGCTGAAAACCGTTCATCATCCGCCCCTTTCAGAATAAAAACAACGAATAAAGTCATATTTTCTAAAAAAAAAAAAGTTCATGTAATCTCATAATCAGGGTTCCCTCTATTCGAGCGCCTCTCCTGCCGCAAAATACTTTTTGAAAGCCGCCTTACTAACTTCCCGAGCGTCTTCTATTAATTGAAAGCCTCATGCATTATTTTTTACGAATAAAGCAATGAATTTCCGCACTGTGAATTTTATAAAAAAATTTCGTGGTACATTTAGTCATTTACATGCAGAAAATTAGAGAAATTAGAACTCAACTCCTTGACAATAGTTGTGCAGCTCCGTAAACTATGACTACTCAGTAATTTCCAGCCCAAAGATGGAAAATATTAGAGGGAACGTTAGTCATAATCTATTTCTGCTTCATA
The DNA here is from genome assembly GCA_000376725.2 of Ladona fulva. Taxonomy (NCBI): domain Eukaryota; kingdom Metazoa; phylum Arthropoda; class Insecta; order Odonata; family Libellulidae; genus Ladona; species Ladona fulva. The sequence continues at coordinate 1,557,829 of KZ308262.1, forward strand.
TTAAACAGCTAAGGAATATTTCTATGGAAAAAGGTGGGCACACTATAACCTCAACGTCAACTTAAGTAAGAATCTAATCTAACTCAATTTGGTTTGTACAGGTGATCGGTCTCAAGCCAAGCTCCAAGATCAACATCCGCTCCAAGACGAGGCAATCCGTGGAAATCCGCAGCCGCGTCAATGTCGTCACTCAGACGGACGTGAAGACCAGAGTATCCACTTCCTCCGCCACGCCCGTGCTCAAGGTTCACCACCACAATTCGCGACACCACAACAGACCTGGCAAATCCAACAAGGCCTCCACGAGACCCGGAGACGATGACCCCTACCCCACCGGACTGGTGACCAAGATGGGAGGCACCATGGTGGTCGATGGAATCACCACAGTTCACGAGACCAGCGTCGTCGGAACCTTCATCTCCGGAAAGTACGCCCAGATTCTCCAGAGCACCTCCCACATCTACCCCAAAAAGGAGTCCAAACCGGCCATCCACGCATCGCCGTCGCAGAGGATTCTGAAGACCGCAGCTCCGGATTTGAACAGGAGACACACCCCCGTGATTGACGCAACCCCCGCAGCCGCCTCGACCAAGGAGGACGCTTTGGATGCTCTGCCCCTGGAGGCTTTGTTTCCTTCGGTAAACACGAAGCCATCTCAGGCGGCGTTCTCCCCAACGCAACGAAGGACTGGCGGTCAAAGAACGGACTTCCTCTCGAAGCTGAACAGAGGCAGAAATGTGCAGCCTCAAAGAGAAGAAGAGCCAAAGGAGAGGTCGAGGGCAGTGGAACCAGAGGAGAGGAAGAAGAGTGGATATGGAAGCGGCAAAAGGGCACAGTCGAGCTCTAGATCGACGAGGACCTCGCAGAGTGTGAGGCCATCGCATAGGTATGTCTTTGGATGACAACTTTAAGCTACTTTAAGGTACTGCTTCAGTCAACCAACCGCATGTTTCACATGTCCCATTATATTTACCCAAACTTACTAAATTAATTGGGTAGATGAAGAATAAATAAAGTATAGTTCGAGAAAAATTAACTCTACTTTAGTCCAAACAGCAGGTATTTCAAACATGTCTAATGACTAGCGTAGCCATTCTAATATGTTTATTTAGTAAGCAGATTCTCTGTTGTACTTAATTTTCTATTTACGGTAGATTTGTATTCATATCTAATGTTTCGAGTGAATTAGAAGCCTTATCCAGCTGTTAATTGGAAGTGCGCTCTAAAATAATTTCTAATTTACACGTTTGTGTAAAAATTAAGCACATTGTTTTTATTTTTAAATATATGATTCAATAGCCCTATCTTCATCAGTAAACAGATTGAGTCTCCATAGAAATTAGCTCAATTGAAACTGAAGCTCGACGGAGAGTGAATCGTATCAATTAAGACAAAAATGTATTCTTTGTAGAAGAGTAGAAAATACTCAAAGATAAGTTCTCACGGAATTACGTTCGAGTAACCGCTTTTCTAGCAAGTAAAAGATAATAGTATTAATAAAATATGATACTGATTAAAATAACTGACAAAATAGATACATCTCGTTCTGCATTACTATGTAAAACTTTCATTGATCATGGTCAACTCAAAACTAAATCGCTGTTGTTCTCTAATAATATGTATGGACAAATATGAAGTGGCGGTACTTTACTTTGAAACAGTACCTTTCATTATCTAGTTTGGAATATTTTCCTATTCCAGCTAAACTGAAGATAATGTATCTTTTAAAAACACGAGCATAACAATGAGCATGATGTACCCTTCCCTTAAAATTTCATTAAATTAAATGGCATGTATGATGAAATGAATAATTAACAATGACTAAATACTTCCCTACTGGTCTTTTATCTTGTTACTTCGATTATATAATTCTAACGATAAATAACTTCTGGCCGTACTTCGTGGAGAGCCATCTAGAGAATAAGGAAAGACTTCGTATTTTTCCACTAAGGAAGACTTCGTATTTTTCGCCATCATCGGAGACCCGATGATGGCGAGCAGCCGAAACTAGTCGTCCAAATATATTGTGTGGAAAAAATACGAAGTCTTTCCTTATTCTCTAACGATAAACTCTATAAACTTTATGCACTAATATGCATAAACATTTCTGATCTGTTTCATGTTACTCTATTCTATTATCGTCAAATATAACAAATGTACAGAATGACCAAGCTCTTGTGTAACTTAATTCATGAACTATAAGCAATTTCTAAATGTATAACCTTTCCTAATTATTTTTCCTTATACGTGTTTTAATATTTCTATTTTGTTTAACATAAATGTTGAAAATAACCATGTTTTCTAATGTTGGCTATGATTGTGCAACGTCCTCGGTATATCTGAGCACTTTTCTCATACTTTCACTACGTAACTTAAAACCAAGCATAAAAGTGTTTCTTTAAACAATGTCCCGGGATCACCAATCTAATCAAAAAGTGTGACTAAAATATTCAATGTTTAACTTAAACCTACGCATGTGACTGACTCATAAACTCTAAATCATAAAACTCTTTAATAACAACTAACGCTAAACTCTTTCACACAAATCTAAAGACTAAACTATGAGACAACTAACACTATCACGAGACAGTTGACCATCACTGCTAAGATAAATTCACCAAAATGTCTTAATATCCTGGATAAGTAAACATTTTCATTCACCAAAACATGCCGCTGAATTTCACAAAATTAATAATAAGCTACAGCGTTTTTCGACTACACGAATGGGCTTCCTTTCCCTACAGAAATATATCATCCGTAATTCAAGAGATGTAATCATAATCTTGATCGTCTATCAATATGTAACGTATCTTAAAGAAAGTGTTAGAGGATATTTTCATTCAATATCCAAAATCAACGATCTGAGTCAGATAACACACAAATCACTAGTAATTAATATTAACCCTTCATGGTAACGTTTTTAACCTAAATGTGCAAAGTGAATACCTTTTCGTTTCCCTTATTTAATTTTAAAGACATTTATTTCTGATTCTGATTTCTGAATAAATTACTAGAAATTACGCAAAACATGTACGGTACCAATTGAGTAGGGAAAAATTACGACTAGTTTTGACGTAATAATGCCTGATGATAGCTTAAAATTCTTGTGGTTTCTCATTAGCTGTATAGAATTTGCTATCACCAATTATAATAAGGAAGATTCACTTTAATTTCAATTCTTTTAAATTCTGTATTCACCAAGAGACGTTCTTCCTCAATTTAACATTGAATACGTTCCGTATTACATTTCTTCCGAGGGTAACATCTCATTAAATGTCAGTTGGAGTCGCGAGCTTGCTTATTTTTCACGAGATTAACCCCAACCACCGTAAAACTACACAATGGCCCAGTGATATCCTCTGAAAAACGCTGTTCAACACCATTAGCGCGACAAAACAAACAAAAGACGCTTCAATCCCTCGTGTGTCCCGGGACAGGTCGCGATTTGGACGCACATCTAGCTCAACAGTACTCGCAACCGTCTCCGTCTTCAGCGATTCGCCAGTTCGAGGCTCGTCTTCGTCCGGAGGGCGCCGTTACAACAGAAACCGATCCGGAGGCTACAGACCAACCACCACCGCGGCAGCTTCTTCCCACTACTCCACCACTAGGGAACCAGAGACCACCTCCAACTTCGGCAGCGGCCGCCGGGGATTCAAGCCACGCAGCTACAACGGACAATCTTCCCCACAATCTCACGCCGACAACCACGGCATCCACCCGAGCCAAGCAGGGACCTCGGCTACCACGACCAGTCTGTACAAGTTTAAACTGGCAAGGCCTACCGGTAGGTGGCAGTATAAGACCTCTCCCAAGCCTAGAATCAGCATCAGGAGACAGTCCGAAGAAGAACTCGGTTCTGCCCAAGATCTGAACCTGACCGCGGCCGCAGCAGCTGGATATGAGGAGGACGATGAAGAGGTGCCAGGAGCTGTGAAGAAGGTGGTGACGGTGGTGACGTCTGGTGGCGGAGAGGAAAGGGAGGACGACGATGAATTGCCTCAGCCAACTTCTCCTTCAGAAATCGCTACGACCGCTGTGCCCACTGAAGAGACCATCAATGTCGAGATTTCCACTCCTGCTGATTTCAGCAACCTCTACTACGAAATTGCTACCATCAAGTCGCCTTACACATTCCAGGTGAGTAAACAACCCGGTTTCCTTATGACCGTTTTAAATTTGACACCTAGGTCCATTTGCACTGTGTCCGGGAGAAATACTAAGAAAATATTGACTTTATAAAACTTCAAAATAGGACACAAACAACCAGTCCCTACAAATCATTCCCCTTATCATTAAGTCTTGATAGACTACACAAGCCTAGACCCAAGCCTAGTAGCAAACACATTTGTATTCTAGTAGAAGCTGTTGTGTTCAATTTAAAATTTTGAATAAGAAATGGGGTAATTTAATGAGATTATGAAAAGTTTCTATTCGCTTGCTATCTATGTGTTGAAAATAGTAGTTACCGAAGATATTTTAGGACAAAGGAAAAGAATAGATAGATATACTTTGACGAATGGGTAAATTAAAGAGGGAATAAACATGCATATAATTACCAAAAGTAATCTAAAAGTAATTATTTCGTAAATCTTGTTAATTACCACTAATGGTAATTACGAATTTACAAAAACTTACAAAATTTACGAATACTTACAAAATTTGGATTGGTATCCTACATGTTATACTTTCTGCACAACGGTTTTGTAATGCATGTTACCGATTCTCCAGGCTTCGTCAGCAGATGTTGCCTGTATTTTAGGATAACTTCGTATTGCCAATTTAATTATTTCTAGAACGAGTCACGCGACATTTCTACAGAAGATATTTGAAACGTGACCTTTTCGTTGAAAGAAGTTGGCGAATTATGTTAATATGAAAAACATTTTAAGGCTAAAATAATAAAAAGCCAATCACAGGAGTTGCGCAAAAAAATCTTCGACAACCTTCGTACGATTGATTCCTGTATAATTTATAAACTTATATGTTATACAGAATATATCAAGTACATTTTTAGAAAAGCTCAATTTTTATAACTACTATTCATATCGAATATAAAACAATACTTTCTGTTAAATATGGGATGCATTACAGAAATTTAATACAAGAATACAAGAATTTACTATCTTCAGTTTTAGTTAAGACATTATAAATAAAGTGATAGTAAAAAACTTTATTAACGTGTTTACTAACACTTTATGAACACGGCTATTTATATTAATGTTGAAAATGTTCGTATTCATAATATTGTGAACTTATGAATTAACGGAAAATTTTTAACTGATGGCAGGCTCCTTTTAGTTATTTGGAAGATGATTAAAATTCTGAAACGACTAAAGAAACTTCAATCTTTAAATAAATTGGACGATGATAGTCTGAATTTTCCTTATGATTTTCAGGTTGGAACAGTTAAGAACACGCGTTTCATTACTGTCACGTCTACACACGCCCGCAATTTGGAACCCAGCTCGACGGTATCCCCCAGCCTCGTCAGCGGAGAGCCTCTCACAGAGAACATCTTGGGCGCCACAGCAACACAGCCTCTCCGCTACGAGAACCTCCTTCCAGACGCCAGCATCGCCACTCTGCCCGCAGTCACCCTCACTGACCCAAACACTCCCACCCCACCCTTGGAAACGATGACCGAGACCTTCAATACCACACAGCTTCTCCTCAAGACCCATGTGCTACCAATCGTCAGGAAATTCGACGGGGATGTGGGACTTCTGGAAACGGCCACCACTTCTCATATGACCCTCGTCCAGTCGTACCACGTGACCAGACTCGTGACTGCCATTAAGACATTGCCCCCCGCGGAATACTTCCATTTCGTGGCCAGCAAGAGGTTGAAGGAGTTCAACACTCGGCTGGAGGAGGCTGGATCCGAGTTGCTGGAATCCGAATTGGAGGTGGGTGAAAACGACAACGAAGACGATGAACCTGCAGCAAGGCTCGTCCTTCCTCCAGATCTCGATCTCGCCAACATCGGGTTGGAATTCGACGTCACAGCTGCTGAAAGAGCGAGGAAATTGGCTCCTTCAACCGCACTATCAAACACGCCTTCCTCAACTTCCACCGCACTGGCCACTCCACAACTCTCTCCGGAACAACTGCAGCAGCTGGCCTTACTGAGACTGCTCAACCCCGCCGCCGCACCTCAGGTCCTCACCACCTCTCGTCCTGTCCTCAAACTCGAAACCCTATACGAATCCCACGTGATCCCCTTCTGGAACGGACTTTCTACGCTCTTCAGCACCATCTCCCGTCCCATCGCCACTGTCAGCAAGACGGAGTACGAATACGGCACAACCATCGCCCCGGCAGCCATCCCAAGCGTCATCCCGCCAGCGCAACCACTTATCCCCAACAACCCCTTCCTGCCACAGCCGCAGTTTACTATTACGAGCCAACCGGTGGTGCAGCAGACCATGGTTACCAGCACCGATTCCAAGATCCTGAGACTAACTTTCGGGGCCAAGACGGTGTACTCCACGCTCTACTCCACAACGGTGGTGCCTACCGTCGTGACGTCGTATGTGACCACATCGGCGCCCGTGCACCAGGTAGTGGCCCCCGCCTTCCCGGGTTACTTCCCTGGAGGATATCCTGGATTCCCCACGTTCGTCGGTTGAGTTGCGTCACCCAAATTACGTGTCCGTGGACTAGAAATAGAAAGGACTTTAATCGAGAAAAGCATATTTCTATCCAGTGAGATCGATGAGTGAAGAAGCTGTAAGATAGTTTATTTGGTTTTTGGTTGGAAAAGCGAAGTGTTTCCACGAGGACACCTTGAATATCTGGACAGTTTTAACAGGATCCATGAATCGGTCTTTTCATCCATAAGTATTCTTCATTCTTGTATCGTACTATCATATTTCAATTCGTGTATAATTCCTTAATATTATTATTTTATTATATTTCAAAAGTGAACATGTAAACCTATTGGTTGTACGGTTGGAAATCAATTTTAGTTATAAAGATATTTTTTAAACAAAAAACCATTCATTTGAAATATTTCTACTACTGAACGGCTTATTTTGCGATTTTTATTTCGCTCAAACATTCCATCTTATCACCGACTGATTGCTCAATTTCTCAAATGAGGACTATGTATCAAAGCCTTTGCTCTATCAATATTACTGCAGAAATTATATTTATACGGGGTCCACAGGTATACAGTACAAGGTCTACGTCTAGGTAAGTTAATCTCAAATATGTTAAAATATAACCGTGATTTATTAAGAATACAAAGGAGCATGAATGAGGTTCAGAGTAATTTTACTTCACATTTGTTCGTAAAATAAGTGGGTGTATACTTTGCATTGGGCTCTGCGTTCATATTTTTCTTCTTTGTTAATGAACAGAATACTTCCAGCAGCGTATCTCACGAACGCAGTCGCATTTTATCTTCTTAATATTATCCGTAACACTCGTCAGCAAAAATACTAGTAAAAATATTTTGCATTCTTACGACAGAAGGATAAAAACTTAATTTCTTAAGCCACTTCCCTTCTCATTTTTCGTGGTGTTGCGCATAAGTTAATTAAAAAAATGACGAGTACTACCTCCAAATCACACAGGATCTTTTGATGTAGATGGAGAAAATCCCCGCATCCATCACTCCCAGTAGGGAGAAAACTTTTCATTTCCCAAGTGACATCACGCGACGCCATGTCCATTGTCGAAAGCTGCCCATTGTTGAAAGCTGATCTCCAAACAATGGACTTAGCAACCACGGCAGCTATGGTTTCCTTCCCAACCCACAGCCGTCTCATCTTCTCAAAGGGACACACAGTAACCCCTTCCACCGAACAGACTAATGGCCGCCATAAGAAAGGAATCCTTCCAATCCGCGCACGGCCATCCAATGCCCCTCTTAGCATTTTAAGATTTTTCGCGGGGAAACACACCCTTTTATTTGCTAGCACACGTCTTGATTGGGAAAGCGAGGAGGAAAGCCGCTCGGGAGAGTAATTGCCTCCGGGAATGTGAGCGCATGTTTCGTCTCCTAAGGGCGCGGTTTAATGCTCCCCATTCACTGGTTTGGGTGAAACAAATGTTAGGGGACGCCATTCTCTGCCAATGTGCGCTTTATCGAGGTATACGCTCAAGCATTCTGTGATGATGATGTACAGTTTTGACGTATGATCCAACAGCATGAAAGACAAAATCTACCCACAGTAAATATTGAAGAGAGGAATTACAAAGAGTGTGGACAGAAATACTTAAGATAAACAAATTAAAATTCTTTAAAAAATGATAATAATAAACTCATAAATTCAGAGAGTTTTTGATAATTACGTGGAAGAAATATTTTCACTTAGAAGAGAGAGCAGTATACCAAACTTTCTTTACACGGTAGATAGGTTCCAGAGATTTTCATGCAAAAAACAATGGAGTAAAATTAGATTTAGCCTTTTGGGAATATATCTATCCGTTCCAGTATTTCAAAGCTGCTGTGAAAAAGGGCAAATTATCAATTGAAGTTAAAGGAATGCGTTTTCGTACATACTCAATTGCATGAGCTAAAATCCTTAATTTACTTTTCAAGGTAAGACTTTGATCAATTTTTGTTTTTTTTTCAAAAAGAACGACAAAATTTCACAACCCAAAATCAAAACATAGCATAAAATAGCGAATCGTTTTATTCAGTTCAATATGTGATCCCATGAAGTAATACTCACAAAATAAAAACGTCACGCTACCTTTATGTTCCATAAATTCAGCGGTATTTTCTCGAAATTTTGCAATAACGCCTTGCTCGGCGTTATTAAAAAAAATGCCGGTTTCTTTACGTTAAACACTTAATGAGAATTGCACCTAACTCCGCAAATTAATTTTGCCTTCTTTTGTTTAAAATAATTATGTAGCCTTGCCATCTCCAGATGCTATTTCACCTTTGACCTTCCGCTTATGGAATTTATATAACTTCCAGCAAAGCTCTTTTACCGTTCAGTGTTTCTCCATAGTTCCAGATAAGAAATAAGCCAATTTTCCTTGAAAGTTGTAACGAACGCGTTAGTATAACAACTTTATAAACCGTGTTAAAATGAATAGGTGCAAGAAAGGTCCGTGTAAAAAAAGAATTAGATTTAGTCGTTTAAAAGCATCATCCATCTTCCAAATGGGTGAAGTCGGGGAAGAACTTGAATTATTATAATAGCTAAAAGAAATTTTTCTATTTTATATGGGTATAGCTGGAAATAAATTTTATTGGATTGAACTGTTCTCGGTGGAGGACTCACTGGAATAGTACTGAAAACAAACGGCTTCAACGGCATTAGACCTAAAGGGAGTTCGTTATCTAACGAATGGAGAAAAACATAATATCTGAAAAGAAATGTCCATGAGCTAAGGATAGCGCCTGATTGTTTCTGTGAGTGTTAAAATGTTAGATAAGGCAACAATTTGTGAAAGACGTCGCACCATCATCTAAACGTAAACGATCTAAACTAACGGAATAAACATCCAGGTGGGTTAACTCGGCTGTTCAATAAATATGTGAAAGCTTTCCCAATAATTAGATGTCTATTCAATCCCAGTTAAATTTCTAACGTTTAGTGTTGAGTAACGTAACGAGATGAAAAATATTATAAATGAAAACTGTCACTAGATTAAGAAATAGGTGCATCGTATAACTACATGCGGTAATTAAAGATGTTCTCGAGGAAAAATCTTCTTAAAGTTAAAACAGAAAGAATTTTCTTCTACGGACCAGAATTGATTTTTCTAGAAATATCATTTTTCAGCAGAAAATTACGTTACAAGAGAAGATCAAAATCCTCGAGGAAGCAAAAATCATACAAATTAATGCCATACATGAACAACTACAGTCGATAACTGAATGTTTTTCCATTTCTTCAAAGTTTATTATATGTATATTCAACCGTGTATCGAACACGCAATTCTGTACCATATCGGTTTTAATTATGAGAAAACCCTTTAATGTTAACAAAAGTATTATATGTATTCATACTTGAAATATCGGTATAAATTAAAATGAATAAATTTTGTCTGATTTGTTTTTTATTTCAATCCTATTAGCAACATTAACAATCCAATGTACTTTTTAAAGAACTATCTATTTTAGTAAGACAACCGCACAGCTTAATACTCGTATTAGGATCCTCAACGCTTGAGAAGACAGTATACGAATATAATTGTATGCTACAGATTGACTGCTTTGATATCCAAGTTCATTCAACGAGAAACGGAAACTGCGACATTTATCCTTATAGATTTTCTCAGGCGGGTAAAATAAATAAACCCAAACATCGTACTTTGCATACAACATTACTGCCTCCATGCAGAACGTGCAAACTATACCACAGGCTTCTTGTACCCGTGACAGCAAGCTCTTAAGCCTTAATCTTTTAGTAGCTATTACAAGTTTAAGCTCCGTGTCACACTTTGGCCCGACTTTCTCGCCTAGGAACACCATTTCGCTATTAATTTTGTGACGTCAGCATGTCAGCCAGGCTTACAGAAGTGTTACAAGGCGGTGATAAGGCATGAGACGGGAAGTCGGGCGAGAAAAAATCGCAAGCAAACTCTCTCGCAAGTAAAACTGGGCTCCCGCAGGCAAAAGGGAATCCCCAAACAAACACATATCTCATCCGGGAGAGAAAATATGCGAGGAGATATCCTTCGAGGCAGGACCAACAAGTCGCGGTTTTGCGAGTCAAGGTGTATAGGCAGCATCTTCCTTCAGTGGGGAGGAGCATCTTTGATTAAAACCGGAACCAGCGATATTTCTTAGGGCGGAGGGAGGCGAAGAATGTATGGGGAGAGGTTATTGCAAGGAGGAAAAAAATGAATTTGAGAGTATTACTGAGCGTGATGAAAGAATTCCGAGGGCCTCATTCCGACGTTAGTTGGGGAGGAGCAGATGTCGCGCGACACTTTGGCTAGACTTTTTTCTCCCGAGGACTACAAGCGGGTTTTTTTCTACGCTCGAGGGTTTTTATTAAAAAAGAGAAATGAGGAGTTTTTCGATGGAGAGGATTCTGGGGAAATTCCGCTTCCTAGTTGGATTAAGGGTAGGGATTCTTTTTTTTCTGCACGGTAGGGTTTTTCTCCGGAGGGAGGGGGTGTAATAGTTTGCGGCCGGGTGGATGCTCGTTAAGAGGGAAAAGGGATAGATACTCCTGTTTATTTCCTCCCACACGCCCTTTTTCATCTCCGGGGGAAGATGTTCGCCTTTCCTGATTGGGCGCGAGGTTTCCACAATGGTGACGCCGTCTTCCTCCGGCCTACAATAATCCGTTGGTTTGCTTTCCGATACGTGATCCAACATCCATCACGGTCCCAATTACCACCGCTTCCTCCTTAACTTTTTCCTCAGACTCTTGCGCTCGAGCGGGTTCTCTCAAAACTCCGAAGACAAGGGAAATTGTGCAAAAAGTGAGGGAAACGGCGAATCTCAAAAATCCTCCATGAACCAATCCTTCGTTCCCCTAACTCAAGGTTAATTTCTTACATAAAGGATTTAATTCCCAAAAAGAGCTATTAAATAGAGCTCTAATTCAGTATCTAAGGGAATGAAAAGGATTTCAGCTTTGTGAGGAAAATGGAACGGTAGCAAAGTTAACATTTTACTGTATGATGCAATGTAAGTGATAATAGCCAAGAGGGGGTGAGCCTCCGAAATTCAATGGAAACTAAGTGCTTCTCTGGCTTTTCATTTTCCACTCACTCTTATAACTGAAACAAACTCGTGTATTCACGTTACACTGAGTTTCGTTGGCTAAGCCATCTTTGAAATTTTTTCTTTGAGTTTGATTGGCAATTGAATTCGTACAATTGAATAATTCTGGCTCTATCTGGTGGAACTGATTCGTGATAAATTAAATGATAACAATATCTGACTACGTCTATGACAAACAGAATTAGTATACCAACGTCAAATTTCGATGTCGGATAATTTGTCTACAAGATCACTCGCATTCTGCCAAACGGCTTCATATGCGGTTGAATTACGGTATGGTTTATACATAATTATTATATTCGAAAACATTTCAATTAGGCCTCAACAGAGTCATCCTATTACATATTTTGTCGTAATTTATTGATATAGTTGAAAACGTAGAAAACATCCTACGGTCTTCTCCATGTCTATGGAAACCAGTCTGTTACAAACTTTACCTTCAAATTGCAGTTTTAACTCAGCCACAATATCATACCTCTGTTTTTGCTGTCCCGAAAGATTGATATTTTTAAACACAGTGCTCATAACAGAATTAATTGTTAATTTAACTATCGTATGACTTGACGTAACACATTTTTTATCAATCTAAATGAAACTTAAAGTTTTAACTAAACTGTCAGGAATAATAACTAACTTCATAGCACACTCATAGCCAAAAAGATGACTTATAAAACCCCCAATTCCGCAAATCTTAACTTTGATTTCTTTCGTAAAATTACAATTAAACTTGAATCTGCATTGTATGGAAGAAACCTCTACAATAGTAGTACGCAAGGACGTCAAATTATACTAAAAATAACACCACGGAAACATCTTTGCTTTTGCCTTAATTTACGTTTTCCTCCAAAAATAACAACTTCAATAAGAACAAACTTATTTTCTCTCTCAACTTGGAATTTAAAAACTAATATAGCAACACCACTTCCAACTTCGGAGTCTAAGAAAACCTCCGCCGTTCAATTTATCCCAGTGATTCGATGACGCAAGAAAAGAGTACTAATTTTCTTTGGAATTCTCTCATCTCCTTTTTCTTTCTCCTTCAATCCCTTCCTCTCTTCAATCTCTTCTCTCATCCACGCCCTCGAACCTCATCCTTTCCTCATTGCGTCGTATCAGAGACCCAACATGTACGGGAAAACAAACATATATACCGTAATCCTGCGAGTCTTCATCTTTAAAAATACGTTACAAGAGAAGATCAAAATCCTCGAGGAAGCAAAAATCATACAAATTAACGCCATACATGAACAACTACAGTCGATAACTGTTGGAATTTGGAGATACGGCTGTATACTAATAGATAGAATTTACTCCTTAAGCCGTTGTGTAGGTTTTTGGCATTTGAGAAAGTTGGATCACCTCCCACGGAATACGAATGGGGTAAAAAGATGCGAAATAAATGTCAAATGGCTGTACAAAGAATTAATTCCCAAATTGAAAAGTAGTGTCGAAAAAATAAAAATGTGAAACCAATAGTTTTACACCAGTCGAAGAAAGACCTCTGATCAACAGTTTCCAAGGAAGAAACTGGTCGTAGTCAATGAGTAAAAGTTTTAATAACCCTAGAACAGCGTTGTCAAATGTATAAAAGAGTGAAAAATGGGAATTTTAGATTCAAATTGCGTTTAAAGAGACGATTTGAAAATAATCTCAAATTGTGTTTTATCAGAAATCTGAGGAGAGACCAATTGTCAATCTGTACAGCTGCGAAAAGCAAATCGGTCCCCCAGATAACAACAAAAACGCGATGAAATGTAGAGAAACTGGAAATGAACAATAAAATTAAGTATAAAAAAGAAACTTTTTGAAGAGTGGGATAAGACCAAAAAGGCAATTGCCAAAATCTACAACAATTTCGTCAAACCCTGTACCAACGTTGTCAATGTTTAATGGAGTAAAACAGTGTGAATGGTAGTTACAATTCCGTTTTTCGACACTACTGTTCAATTTGGGAATTCATTTTTTGTACAGCCGTTTGACATTAAAAGTTTATATTTCGACACATTTTTGTCCCTTTCGTATGTATGGGATTCAACTTCCTCAAATGCCAAGAATCTACACAACGTCTTAAGGAGTAAATTCTATCTATCAACAACAGTCGAATAAAGTGTCCGGATTTTCGCTAAGAAGCCACATTTCGCTATTATAGTATTTCTTCCATTTGTTCGTTATGGCTTCTTGGTTGCAATGGAATCAAATAAATGCGTCAATTAGTTCCGATTTTTCCCAAAGCAACGCCGCTTCGTAGCTCAGGAAACATGCATTATTTACAAATAAATTATGTTTTCAGTTTGCAATTTTTTTAAGGTATTAGGAGCGTTTTACCGACGCCATTGAGAGGAATCTCTTTTAGATAAGATATCTAAATCTTCATCTACATATTTATCCTTATCTTAGATGGAACGTTTAGTGGGCGAAAAGTATTAGGCGAAATGTCTCTGAGTGAGAATTTCTTCGATTAAGGGGTACTTTTACTAATAATAATAATAATTATTATTATTATTATGGGAATTATTAAAATAACTATCTTCATCTCAATTAAATTTTTGGACATTCAAGTTATCCCTTTGGTTATTGCTGCAGAAGGGTTAGTGTCGAATAATACCATTAGAAATGTCGAGAAACTTAGTTTGGAGAGCAATTTCATTATCATAACAGAAAAAGCAGTCTTATTGCAAACTTGCTACGTGCGTATGTTTCTCAATCAAACAGAATAATAAAAAACCACATGGGTTAGAGGGAATTTCATCTTCGTGTCGACAGAGCCTAGTCCATTCCATCTACTAGACAGGTGACATCGTTCCAGCTGAAACGCTGACTACAACAAAAACAAAAAAATATTAATAACAGTACCAATTTCTGTAATTGAATCATGACGACCCCGTTTACAACAATTTTAATAATTAATGCCATATACGAACACAAACAACTATTCTCTAGAATCTATAAGTAAAAGAAACATGACTGTGGTGAGACAGAGTTTGAGAAAAGCTCCAAAAAGGCGTCGTTTGCAAGTACACTAACCGTAGGAAGATTCCAACTAGTGAGGGATAAGGCTCTCCATGGTGGCGCTTTGCAAATATTGCTCCCAATACTCTCGGCAACTACGCTGCCATCTTCAGTAAAGTAGATAAATGTCTGTTATCCTGAAGATGGCAAAAATTTATATACTCTCTGAAGTAATCTGAAAAAGATGCCCATGTTTTTAACAGTAAACATCCGACTAGCCGGGACTCGAACTTGGGTCCTTTGCGTTGGAAGGCTACCTCGCTAACCACTCCGCCACCGCTGCCGGTAAAATAACCGAAAATTGGGTGAACCGTATCGTGATTTAGAATTTTTGAAACTTCCTGACACTGTTAAATATTCGTTCTGTCATAACAGATAATTCAACCCCTGATGAGTGCTGCGCAATCAAAACGTGCTTTGCAGTACCGTACACTTCCGTAATATGGAGAGAGCATCAAACACGTAGCACTCCCTCGCGCATATCCGCCAAGAAACAAACCTCTTCTTCGTTCTCGAAAACAAGGGGCACAATTTTTTTGGGCGAGATTTTCCGCTTCCGTTAACCGCTTCTCCGAGGGATGGATTCCAGTCGACGATTAAGGGGTGGAGACAAGAAACACAGACAGACGGCTTTATTGCGAGAGGGGGGGGATCAAATGAGTTGGAGGAAAATTCGGGGAAGGGTGGGGAGATGATAGCGGGAGGGAAGAAAGCGGTGGGAAGATATGAGGGGAAAGTGGCTCGCTCGGTTCACAAAACAAGAGTCACGTGTGCAAACATAAAGGAAGGGCGAGCGAAACTATGAAAGGGAGAATGAATTTGGGGGCTTAAGATGAGATGCAGGAATGGAGAGACATTTGCATGCGAAATGGGGATCTCCACATAACACTCCAATGCACACCCTTCTTTCTTTCCCCGCAAACAAATTTGCCGATTTTTAAGGTTCAGCAGAGGCACGTCTTGCCGAACTCCGCCGAGATTTATTCTGCTTTGTGGCCCTTGTTCTCTCGAATCACGCACTTAACCTGAGCTTGCCTGCTCTTTATAATTACAACCCCTTTTTCTTCGTGCCCCATCTTTGTAAAAGATGCGAAATTCGTCCGACGAGGTTATTTTTGTCAGTGAAATGTAACGGTACTGATCTGCAATTTTTGCCTGAATTATCTTTTAAAGGATACGAGGAATATTTTCTCTAACGCGTAACGATAATATTATCAGTAAAAGGTGAACTTAATCTCACACCGTTTAATGGATCTGTAATTACTACTCTGTAATTATTACCATCTGTATTAAATTTATTTATCAAAGTTTTTCTGTTAATATATTTTGTTATCGAGAACCACTAAAGGGTCGAATAATGTGTTATTTTGCTAATTAAGGTTATTAAGGTAATTAAGGTCCGCCGACCTTCACTTAATATGCTAACCGGCCTTCCAAGTTAAACAATTGCGCACCACTGGTATAATTGAAAAAAGCTGGNTACCATCTGTATTAAATTTATTTATCAAAGTTTTTCTGTTAATATATTTTGTTATCGAGAACCACTAAAGGGTCGAATAATGTGTTATTTTGCTAATTAAGGTTATTAAGGTAATTAAGGTCCGCCGACCTTCACTTAATATGCTAACCGGCCTTCCAAGTTAAACAATTGCGCACCACTGGTATAATTGAAAAAAGCTGGTACTGTTAACTAGAAATATAAATTTGTATCACCAATTCAAACTTAATATTACAAATCATAACAATACCTTTCCTTGATAACAATTCTCTGAAAAACGTAAAGTGAATTGACAGCTATGGAATGCCTCCCCCGGCAGATGAAAATTCATAAATAATTAAGGATTAACGAAAGGTGTAATACTTTGCACGATGAAGTCGTGCGACTGATCCCAAAGGAATAACAGGTGTGAAAAATAGTGACATGAGTGGGACTCGAACGAAAACCTGCCCGGAAAGTGGGAGACCTGGGTTCGAGTCCCAGTCATGTCGCTATTGTTCACACATGTTATTCGTCATAAATAATTATAAGGAAGTGTGCATCTAAAGCGTAACAAAAATATATATTTTATTTAAATAGTAAAAGTTGGTACGCAAAATGTTTAGCGAAAGAGTTTTCTTCCATTCTGCAGTTATACCTTGGTTAACGACGGCAATCCGTTCCAAGATTGTCGTTGTTAACCAAATCCGTCATTAACCAAGGCGTGATTTTCCAAAACCTTACTGCATGTCAAGTGACCAGATAAAATTAACTAATATATGGTAAATATAATTTATTCGAATACATTTACAACAAAAAATATTAATTAAATTAATAGTCATAAAAGTAGTTTCGTCATAAAAGAAGAAGCCGTCGTAAACCAAAGACTGCGTTGTTACCCGAGGCATTTTTTGATCACAGCTTCTCGTCCTTAACCAAGTACGCCGTTAAGTAAGGCCGTCGTTAACCGAAGTACCACTGAATCTCGAATTATCGAACTGCTCAATCACGCAAAGTATTAACTTCAATGGCAATCATCGAAGGGCGTACGCCACAATACATATATGTTGTATCTCTCAAAAAAAAACATCCAAACGTTAAAAAGCAGTTAACGGGAATAACGAAATTATATACTCCATAAAACGTGGAGGATACACATTTTATATCTCGGCAGGGAGCGCACCCTGATGAATTCGCGAGCATCCGGTCCGCATAAGCCGATATTTCCTCGTATTCACTTCAGATTTCTCATCTGAGAACTCGAGCGAAAAACATTCACAGGTTGAATCCAGTTCGTTTCCCCTTTATATTTTTTCATTCAGAGCCATTCAGAAACAAATGCATAAATAAACTTTCCTCAGGGGCGACCCTTTCAGACGCATTTAGGCGCCCAAGTCATTTCGTTTCGCAATTTATTCGAGGCAGAAAAGACTCTTTCCGATGGCTTTCATAACGGCGACCGGAAAATTTATTTTAACGGCTCGGTGCGCAGTGGGCCTCTCGATCTCAGTGCGCATTAATTAAAAAACAAAAGAGCCAACTGCGAAACCGAACTCATTGTTCCGTGAGTCGACGGAAACGTCCCCGAAAAAGTCACGATTTTTCCACTCTTTCTGCTTCCTGCTTGATTTCCCAAATCACATTCAATCACCGCTGTCTCCACAGTGACGCGAATCGAAAAAATCCACAGTTTCCTCTTCCGCGCTCGGTTGAAAAAATGTATCCGTCGCTTTTTTCACGGGCGAATGAGTGAATTTTTTGGAAGACTAAATAGACTTAGAGGGGGCTCCAAACGGAAGGGAAGATACCTCTCCTCCTCAGTTACTCATCACGATTAGTGAGTAATCTCTTTGTGGTAAATTATCCGAATGAACTTCCGTTACTAGACTAACGATGAGGCAACAATCGACAAAATTACAATCATGGCATCAAACCGTAGTAACATTTGTTCCTTCCTTCGCTCCGGTTCAAGTGAAACGCCAAATAACGGTTTAGTTCCGGTTTCTCACCTTCCGCCAACGTCGAACCGGTACGAACCGGATTTCTTATCCTAATATTGCCATATTATATCCCTCGGAAAGTTTGTTTAAATACCTCAAGCGTGCCCACATGCGAAATAATTTTTAGGGAGGTAGAACTATCACGGCACTATACTTTCTATTTATTTATCACCTAAATAATGAATCCCAGAGTGAAGAACTGTGGATCCTGTTAATTAAGAATTATAATTAATGATTATTTAGGTCAATTATAACATCATAATTCCATCGCTGACATAATTAAAAACGTAGCATCAACATTTCACTCCATTTTTTTCTGAAGTATTTCCTAAAAATAAAAACGTTTAAAAATTACTTTTCTTAATTACTTCAACAGTAGCATGCGGGAGGTAGTTAGTGAATATTTGTCTCAATAAGAAACTTTACGTTTCCGAAAATAGTGCTTTTCCTTTAACATTGAAAACAACTGGTCATCAGAGTATCTTTGAGCAATACTGCTTTGCCTCGGCCTTTTAGGCGCAATAATTTGGTTGAACCCGAGGGGTCAAAAACTGTTCACGCAGCTCTGGACGAGACATGTAAAGCAGGCATTCCATAATAAAACTGGGAGATTAGCAAAGGAAGAAAAACAATGCGAAGGGGGCGTGGCGAGAGACAGCAAATGAGCGGATGGACATTCCAAGCCAGTGAGGCGGGCAAAGGCTACATTGAAGCCAATGTTCATCCGCCGCGAGAGCTGAAATATCACTTTATCCAGAGCTCACATATCACGTGACCTGTGCCTCATTGTCTCCACCAAACCTCCGTCCACTCCGCACTCCAAAAAAACGATAGTGACGGAGCGGAAACCTCTTAACCACGGCGTAAAACACCGAGCGATTTCGTTCCGTCTGTAAAAAATCCGCTGTCCTTGTTTTCGACACATTTTCTCCCTTTTTAACTCGTGGGAGATAACGAAGGCAAAGAGCCTCTCGGATAATTTCTTTGACAGATTCACAAAAGCTCGGCGTTATATTTTAAGCTTGTCATTTAGCCTCGTATAAACAGTATGAACACAACGTTTCCATAGAGGCATTGTGTTGTGACGCGCTGATATTCACAATTTCATGTGAACGGGGCCTGAATAAATAATGCTGCTGTTTGAAGTTGAGCTCTTTTGTGAAGAGTCATTAGAAATCATTTGGAGGTAAAGGGGAATAGAAATGACGGGGCATACACAAAGTGACTTCGAAGCTCTTGAAGATGGGAAATGTTTTCTTTTACAAAACAACATATTCGTGCAAAGAAACCTCAACTACCGAGTTACATTTTCGAATTTTTTGGCCTACGAAGATTTTTCTTTGTTTTTTGCTTA
Source organism: Ladona fulva (assembly GCA_000376725.2). Lineage (NCBI taxonomy): Eukaryota > Metazoa > Arthropoda > Insecta > Odonata > Libellulidae > Ladona > Ladona fulva. The sequence goes on from KZ308262.1 coordinate 1,577,376, forward strand.
GGGGAAACGAATATCGTGCACATCTGACAGATTTTTTTGATGTATGAAAGCGCAGTTACGCGTGCACGAAAAATTTAAAATAACCGTCATGTGCGTTTCTGCTCGGGATATTTTTTTAGATTTTTAATCTTCATGCACCCAAAACCACGGAACCATTCCTTATAAAATTTGCAAGGACAATAAACGGGTCATTTTATAAACTTTTCTTCGAGAAAGTAGTACTGGTTAAGTCATAATTAAAGGGAAAGAAGTTCCGCTAATGATTAATTGCTAGATACCCGTAATTGCAGAAAAGATTATACTCTAAACTACACCTATATTCCAAGTAACCAAGAAAAGCAAAATCCAGCGTATAGGATAAATAAAAAGATAGACCCTTTTTGGTGATATTAGGGCCAATTGGGCTTCTCTTCCACCTAAGCTAAAAAGCTCTATTTTTAACCTGAAACTATATCCGAATTCCATAAATTTTTCATACTAATATTCCCGCAATTTCATCAATAGTGTATATTTTTAGTGATAAACAATGTTGGAAAATAAATTGATGAATTGTGAAATGAATAAAGGAATTATTCACTCATTTGGGTACGCATAGCTTTGAAGTTTCCGGTACCTATATGTTTATTTGTGTTTCAATTAACATCCACGATCACGAATGCTTATCTATGTCTGTATATAAGATATTCAGCCGAAAGCCCAGTTGCGACCTCATCCTATTTATCATGAGCTACGAAGAGCTAAAAGATGAAAATGATGCTAAGCAATATGAGGAGTGAGGTACTTTTCCTTTGCTTTCCTTTCTGAGCCAGATTGCTATAAGCGGAACGATTCCACGAAAAAGAAGTACAAAGACTACGAATAATATCATTGCGCAAGAAGAATTATCAACTGCAGTTTGGGTCGGAATAGTTATAATCAGTTCGGAAAATTTATTAACTTCTTTAAATGCAACTATTAAATCCTTTTCCTTCGTGAATTTCACAAGATCGTGTACTGGTTTTTCTTCACAAATAAAAATTTTAAATAATTTCTGCTATTCCTTTCTTTGTCACATGTTTCTCCTCTCCAACATTTGCTTTCCTCTTCCCCGCTATCCTTGTAGCATTATTTCTATACCAGTTACTATGAAGCACTCTCTTTTCAGGGTGTGGCCAATCCACGCCCACTCTCCTTAACACATTCTCATTTCACATACTATTTTCCAGCTCACTTTCCATCTTTATCCATACCCACACGTAAAGCCAAAAGACTGATTATACCCAAGGAGAAACGGACATGAAAAAAGTCTGACGGAACCGGGACCCGAACCCGGGTCTCCCAATTGCCGGTCGGTTGCTCTATCCATTGAGCTATCCCGCCAGAACATTTCTCCATGCCGTTTG
>KZ308262.1:1579004-1615825 GCA_000376725.2 Ladona fulva
TATAATAAATATTAATAAAAATATATACATAAAATATTATAAGTTACCTGCGGATTGAGATTGGAAAGGTTTGTATGAAATTAAGAGCAATGAAATGCTCATTTAGATAAATTTACTTAATTATTTTGAGTAAAGTATCGCAAAAATAGAATGCGCCAAAATCACTACATAATTATGGAGGAACAAAGTTCAATTACGAAATTATGGGTTGTTTTAGTGATAAATAACCTAATTATGGCATATCCGGAAGTATCACTACAAAATCATGTTATTCCTGGCAGGGTTAATTAATTAATAGGGAATTAAGAGAAATAAATTAACTGTTAACCACTAGTATTTAAAAAATATCTGTAAAAATTAAGTAAAGAAATCTAGAAACAAACTATCCTACGAGTAAATAAATATAAATGAGTTAAGAGAAATCATTGGGTATATACACCCCATCGAAAGTAGGTGATGTTTCAAACAATACAATGATGCAAGTAAACGGGTGAAAAGTGATTTTACACGTAATATCGTGTACCTAGGTAAAATCTTGAGGAAAAACGTTTTTATCCTTGGGATACAACAATATTGCAAATCTTAAAACATCCAACAGAGTATAATGACTGCGACAAAAAGCCTCTTGAGAAATATCGACAGAGTATAAGAACTAAGAGGTAAAAGTTTTTGATTTACAATAAGAGGAAAACTAATGGAAGGTATAAACAAGGAAAACCTAATAAGAGACGTAGTAACTTATTGAAAGCCGGATATTGAAACATCACATAAGGGTCAAATCTTATACGGAAAAAACAAAAGTTTCGGAACTAATAACTGGTCGCGTAAAAGATTCGCTAGTACGGAGAATATCAACGGCTTAAGTTCACACTAAGTAAACTCTTTTAGTCTTGTAAAACTTCGGTAAAATTTTCATTGAGAAGATATCGGCAATATTGTAAGTAAGATACTGTCTAAGTTTCTTCTCTGCGCCTAATTCAGTGATTCTCTATAAAAGTTTAATTATTTCTTCCGATTTACTATTATTATTGTCTGAATTTAATAAAGGAGAGTAAGAGGGTAGTCTATTGGAAATTTAGACGTTAAATTCTCTGTAAATAATTGATCTTTCACTTAACGTAGTCAAGTAATGCAAATGCACCCATTTTAATGACAGTGGGACAAAGGAACTGCCGTAGCTTAGCTTCACCGAAGTGAAATACTACTGCGATCGTTGGCATTCAAAGTTGACTAACAGAAAAGGAGTGATATTTTTAGAGCATTTCGAATAAATACGATTTAGGTAAGAGAAAGGTTTTACCTCTTAGAGTGCACTCTAAGAGGTAAAACCCCAAAGCACTGTTTTGTCGGTGAAGTGAAACAAAATTTCGGGAGTTTATATCCAAAGTAATATTCTCAAGTGAAAATAAGCATTGGCGAAACTGAACTTGACCACGGGAAACTTTTTGAATATGAAGGACTCAAGGAGTAACGTAGTGCCCCATACACCGCAAAAAAATATATTTGGAGCGATTATCACTCTTTACTTGTAAAAGCTGCTGATAGAAACGTGCCTGAATACAAAGAATTAAACGACAAATGTATTTTTGTATGTGAGGGTAGACCATTATCTTCCGCAATAAAATGACAATAAAATGTAGACGGATATTTTAAGAAAGGAAAGGAGATTAGAGCGAAAATTTTTGAGAGAAAGAAAACTAAGGAAAGTAAAATACTGAACGAGGGATTGTTTACAACCTACGAAGATATACGAAATCTAATCACATTGCAAATGATGTTGCAGAAAGGAAAATGGTAAGACATCTTAATTCGTAGTAGATTTTAATTATAACGTGAAAGTGTGTGTGGGAAGTAAGATTCTAGGTGAGAGTGGAATGTTATATAAATCCCGCTTTACTAGCGATGTCATTCATATTTATGAGAACTTTAATATATGCAAGATCGAGTACTATAATCAAGATTAAAGTAACAACCAAAGTCACAAACTAAGTAAGCATACAAAAAGTAATGAAATCCGTTTTAAAATACGTATCTACGCAAAATGTAACTAATAACAAAATTTTCTGAAATGCCCTTTAATTTTTTTTCACCATAATAGAATACAACAAATGGTCGAAGAAAATGTTTCAATTGTTCCAATGTTCCAATGTTCCAATACTCAACAAAACAACAAATCCTGTTTGTATACAGTACAGTATCCATAACAAATCTACGTTATATTTTATATCATACATATTTTTTCTTTTATTTTTTTAATTTTCTGCCAGAATTAAACACAAGTTTGGCGGTAACCATTCTTACATATTTTATAATTAATATAAAATGAAAAACTTCCCTTTCCCCAACAAATAATTAGCAGAAAATCCTTTGGAAGGAAAGAAGAATGAAAAACTGTGGTTTCGCGACACACAAACCTGAAGATGACCGCAGAGTCGGCGACTGAAACGTCGCTTTTCCCACAGCTTAGCCGGTAGACCCGAGAGGATTTTCTTCATAAATTTAAAAAGTATTATAAATAATAAGTGGTCCATGAGTTATTTACAACGTTCTATGAAACATTTCTATGTATAAATTAGTTCTATATAAATATTAACCGAGTGAATTAATCAATAGAATGACTGATAATTATGAAAACATCACCTACACTATTTCCATTTATATCATTGTATATCCATTGTAGATCATTCAGTAATCTTGATGTTTTCTGATAGGATTCACTTGGCGGTACCCGGGCACAAGTCCTCGCCGTACTTCACCCTAATGGGCAATCCCCTACTCTCGCATTTCATTCTTGTGTTTAACCACAAATATTTCAACAAAGTACAAATTCTTCACAAATATATAAATATCATAGTAATAGAGTAAGGGTAAATGGAAGACGCTACTTTTTATTTTATTTTATTTTACTCATATTCTTCAGGAAGTAGGATTGGAATTTCTTGAGGATAGAAAATTCTAAAAATGTCTTAATTATTAAATAAGTTTGGAAAAAGTAAATTTTAAGAAGATGTAGCAGATATATTGCTGATATTGCGTCCTTTATTTCACATAGGTGGTACTGATACTGCAAAAATATCACGGAAATATGCTAGGAAAAGTCTCTTCGGGAATTCATTTTCTTCCGCGAAAGATCCGCTTAAGTAATCATTCAGGGATTTAGAGTCATTCCCTGCCACATTTTGAAAGGAGGCTTGCATTGTACATACATATCTAGATATAGATATATGAAATCTACATCAGTCGTTATAGTAGGACGTGATTCACTCAGTCAATAACGGTGGGACACAAGGAAAAACTCATAAAATTTCCACAATCCCCGACGGGATTGCAACAGCATTCATCAATAGACCTTATGATATCTATTGTAGAGGAAAGCAGTCACAATAGATTAAGTGCTGGAGATATTACAAGAGTTCTCTTCGGTTTACTTCTGAAGGGCGTTCCACGAAATGCGGCCAAGTCTCATTGATTACAATCGATATATAACCTTCCGACCTTTTTTCTGTCTCTTTTTAGTTCTTGAGAAGGTCAAGTGTGAACGAAACGAAACACTGGTAATATAAAGCTTCACTGAAGTATGGATCGAAAATGTTTCTCCCTCCTCTTTCGCATTCACTGAAATGAATTAAAAATCAAACTCTTTCGGAGTTCTTCACCCGAATAAAAGCAATGCTTTCCCGTCTAAACCCCAAACGGAATATTTATTTCCAGGAATCAAATCTTACAACGCTGAACATAAGAAAAATTTCCAATCACTTAAAGTGCAATCGAAGGTCAGATAAATTGCCGAGAGTGGAGTACATGTTCCCTCAAAACAACAGATTCCGTTCGAGTGGATAAGAAATCGTTTCCTCTCATCTTCTTGATCTTCTTCTTGTGATGGAGCCATTGCATGACGTCAGCAGTCCAATGCTAGCGTCTGTCGAATGGGATAACCTTTTTCCTTAATGGCGAAACTATTTCTGCTCATCAACTGAAAGTCCCTTTCCGAAAATCACCATCGATAATTACTAAACCCTTTCGCTCTCCTAATCCTAGAAATTATTGGAAAACATTTTCTCTCCACCCACTGGATTGTTAGCGATGAACAAATGGGAAACATTCCGAGATATAACACTTTCAGAATTTTGGAAAAAGAAATCGCATCGACTTTAACAACGAATGAAGACTTCTATTGATAGGCAACGATGATGAAAAGTAATCCAAAACATTGTACCCAAATAGAAAAGACCATAACTTCTGGGCTTAAAATCCTCTTTTATATATTCGACAAGTTATTTAAGACTCGACATGATAAATTTGTGTCAGAGAAGATTTTCTTTCAAACTATTTTGACTACATATTTAATCATACGTTACGTATGATTAAATCACGGAATCACGGTAGTGATACATATATGAAAAATGGCGATCGGTTTATGTTTTTATCACCTGCCACACTCTTATAGATCGCTTGCAGGTCATAAAAGCTAATTTAGATGAATAAATACCATCGAATATATGATACATTTACTGATCCAACGCAAATTACTGCAGATGGCTGTCATAGGCAATTCCTTGGTTGTTTTCCGCCGTGAGTTTTGTATTTATTTACTTTAAAAAAAATATAAAACTGGAAACTACGAATGTAAAAACTAAACATTAGAAAAACTAGCATCAAGCTCTGAACTCACCTGGTGAAGAAGTTTTCTTCCTCCTTCCTGATTTTGAAGATGGATAAGACTGTCGTCTGCAACGAAACAAAGAGATTTCCTCTATGAGTTTATTATTGATCGTCCTTACATATTTTCCTATATATATATATATATTACAAATATACCAGCAAACTTTAATGCAATCCATTCCATCATAACGTGAATTGATGAAAAGAATAAGGCCACTTCACGTAAGAGAATGGTTTGGCCTTGGGAATGGGAAGCATTGAGAATGGGAAGCCTTATTCTCAATGCTTCCGTAGCTGTAAATAAGGTTCTCATCCTATGCCTCGGCTGCATTAAGTATCATAAATATGCCATAGGCTAAGCCAGTAAGATGAGACCTGCAGATGTCTGGAGGAGCAGATGTGGGTGAGGTCATCCAGGGCTACAACGTAGATAGAGCGTTGTGGTTTGGCGGCATCTTTTTTGGGCAGTTGGTGAAAAGACTAGCGATGAGGAGGACGACTGTTTCGAACCCTGGAGTTATTATTGCGAATCGTTCATGATGAACCACTGTAAATTTAAAATGCTTGTCATTAACCCCATCATTCCCTCTTGAGGATTGCCGAAATCGTGCTCAACAGACCCGAATCTAACACACACCAATACAAGCCGACGTCTACTGTGGATCCCTCTAGAGCTTTCTATTACGAGATGAGGCAAACATTGTGCCAGCGTTCTTCTTAAAACTTTCAAAGAGTTCTTGAAGTATGCTGGTTTAAGCACGCCACTAGGACAGCATATGTCATATATTTCGGGCGCATACTGCGACTTTTCCTTCACCTCTTAAAACTATTTCTAAACTCTTGATATGACTTCATTTTCCATATTTCCCACATAGAGAGTACAAAGTGTCGACAACGCAGTTTTCGATGTGAATTGGTAGTTGAATAACGAATTACCCCCAAAATAATAATAATAATGATAAATAGTCTTTATTAGAGCGAGGATGAGACTAAAAGTCTCATCTTCCGTATAACCCAAACGGGGTTTTATGAGTGGCAGTTTTCCTGGAAAATGGCATTAAAGTATTACATAGGGCCCCCAGATAGCTATGTGGGTAACGCGTTCGGTGAAAGCGGTTCTGGGTTTGATTCCCGGTAGGGAAGTGAAAATCAATACTACTAATTAGTATTCCAGTATCCACATTATTGTAAATTTTGTGCAGTCAATAAAGACCCACAGCCCAAAACTGGAATGATTGAGTTGGTGATTTTTTGGCGTATTGAATCCGTCAACCAGGCACCCGAAAAAAATAAATATCAGAATCAGCTTCGGTTATCTATCATAGCATTCGAGCCCAGAAAATCCAGAATTCCCATGTTTATTTTCATGTTTCGATGATTTATAAATTTTCTTATGAGAAAAACTGGAAGTATATAAAATCTTAACCCAAGGTATCGTTAGAGGTAAATTTTGTAAATGTATCCTTCCAATGGAAACAGATTCCCAACCCTAGACCTATGAATATTCGACATAAGCCCTCCATCCTATGAAGGAAAAAGATCGCCAGCTGAACTTGAGCTGTTTTCCGAATCGCTCCAAGAGTTCTTATTTCGGAGAGAAAAATCATGCCATAAAGGACTTTTAAAAGTTTGAAACTAGACTTGCAGACTTTAAAACAGTTTATCTCTATGTTATTCCCTATAAAACAGCACCGAGATAATGAATTTACAATGCTTCACTTTGTTTTCGGGGTTGTGAAACTTCGCTTCCCTCTTGGATTCTGCGCATTTAAAACGTAAAATATTCGCAGGAAAACGCTTGTTAATTTTAATCTCCGCGTGATTGCGTAATTTATTTTTACAGGAATGCGTAAGTTGGGGCCGTGAGATAGGTTAGCAGTCAGCAGCGCAGACCCTCCGTTCTCATTTTTTAAATGAATGGACACCGCGAAGATAAAAACTTATTTTGCGGATTCCCTGAATGCTGTTCCCTTGGCCGCCCACTTTCTGACGCTTACGAATGGCCGAATGGATTAATACGCTTTTTGCAAAAAAGGCTGTTCTCCGGCCACATTATGTATTCAGCAATTTTCGGACGTTCGCCTGGAAACATGGAGAAGAGGAACAACGCCACAGGAAATCATTTACTTAAACTCTGATTTTTTTCGTTTCTATTTATATTTCCAGTTTAATCAGAGAGTGGATTTAATCAAAATCATTTTATATTTTCATGTCTTGTGTACTCGTTCACCTTTTGTTCGACAATCTGACCTTTGGGTTTTCCGTAATCAAATTATCGAGACGCAATTCTTAACGATAAATCATCGACTTTCTTTACCTCCTACACAACCGACTGAATCTTTCCGGCAAAACAGAAGCAGCTACTTGAAATCACTATCGAATTACTGTCATATATTTCTAATAAAATCGTCTCTGGGATGTCTTCTTTCGTTTCTTTGCATGCTAATTGAAAATTCAAAAGAAACGTCTTTTTTATCCAGGAAGAGGGCTTTCCAGATCTTCACATTCACGATACATTCAAAATGGAGCATAAATTTAGATACAATGTTAACTCACAATGCGTTTAGTGAAAAACGCGTCAAAATTGAAGTATATGAAATTCTAGATTTCGTAGCGAATTCACTCACATTATAACCGAAACAATGAGAAAATTTCACTTTTTGTTGATTTGTTAATCAGTAGGTGCAGAGGCTTTGAAAATCAATGAATTTTCATTTTAATTCCGTTTTAGCAACAAATCGAATGCTAATAAATTAGTTTTCATTATCAAATTCTATCATATTATCGTTTTTGATTGCCTGTTTGCAAACAATGTTTATTGGAACAGTTGACATTAATGGAGCTACCAACCAATCTATCTTCATTATCTTCCGGAATGCATCGTTAAGAGAATTTCATCAAGTATCCATAAGAATATATTTAAGTATCCAGGCCCACTAATTTTACATTTATCTCATTGTGATGTCGTATTAATTTAACTTTCCGGAAATGGAGGAAATGATGAGAAAGTATCCACCAACAAAATATTCGTTTAGAGTCCACTCCTTCGGAAAAAGTACGCTTGTCAGTTTATCTAATACCGCGAAAAACTTCATTTACATACGTGCATGATAAGAAAACCAACTGTGCGCGTATATTAATTTACGACAGAATAAGGGTTTACAAATATGGCAATTAAATACTTTCAAATCGATAAACAGGTCATTGACACAGAAAGAAAAACATTATTAGTGAATAATACAATTATGTCGTTATCACTATTTATAAGTACGAACTTATAAGAAAAATTTACAATTGTTATGTGGCAAACGATCCATCAACCATGCAATGACAAATGCCAATGTTCACTAAGAGAGTTCTTGGAAAATTAAATGTGTCTATAATGTGATTTATCATTCTCAGTTGTGATGTTCTCCACTTTGTGCATTATGCTATACATGTTTTCTACTTTCTAAATCATCAATGGACGAAGCATTAACATTGGAAGACCCAGATTGGGAATCCTGGAAAGAAAGGAGATTAGAAGTTAGTCTAAGAATGCTTGATACATTTTGAGAAAGTACATCTGCGATAGATATGATAGGTATCATGCCACCCCCTTCTGCTACTTCGACCGATCCGACAGTGAGCGTAAAATAAGAGAAATACATGCGAGGACAGATAGTTTCAGGGACTCATTCTTTCCGTAATGAAACGCGACCACAGTAAGCTAAAGAGGTAACTCGAACGCTTGGTGTTTATACCCCCTGCCACAAGGCGGGTTGCAAGTTATTTACGTAGATGTAGAACTCCGTTCTAGGAAGCATGATTAAATAACTTCGCTAAGCAAGTTTCTAACTAACCCAGCTACATAAGTAAGTTTCATGAAGATATCCTTTAATTTGTAGACCGTTTTTAAAATATTTTAAATTTATCTTCAGAAAGAGAAACACCACAAGCAGCATGATTATACACAAAAAGGTAGAACCAAGGAAACAGACAGCCAGTCAAACAAGAGAAGCGAAGTCCACCGTTGGAAGCCATTCCACGCTTGTGTGTGCTCTTTCCATTCCCCCCACACACTCACGCCCCTCACAAAGTAACTGATTTTGCATCAGCTGTTTGATTGGTTATCTGTTGCCTTAATGGTTTCTCCTCCGGTATATATGGATATTGCTTGTGCTGCATTTCTACCCCAAGGTGAGCTTGGTAGGTTTGAAACAGGTGGACATATTAAATCAATTCTTCACGAGAAACATACGCCTATTATTTCATCATGCTCCCTCTCTTAATTTTGTAATGGGAAATCTGTTCTGTAAAAGTTCTGCTGTTTTCTGTTATTGCTTGTTGTAACGTAACCATGTTCTAGGAAGTAGCAACAAACGAGGCACCAACTTGTAAATAATAATAATAATTTAATTAATGGAAACAGAAAGATAATCCCAAATATATAATTAGATTATATTAGATTATAATATATAATTGGACTATCATATATAATAACATATAAAAATGATATACATAACTGTAATGGGTGTAATGTGTAGTTTTCGTGATGGAATTTAATGTAGTGCGGTGGATATTTGTAAATGATAAGCGATGTGCAACTATGGGTAAATATGGGTGTTGCAATTTAATTGAAATGTAAAGTGGATTTGTAATGTGATTAATTAGTGATTAATTTACTAACTGTTTGTTTATCCATATTGATTTGTTTGTCCTACGCATACTTCGTATGTCGTTAGATTAATAAAGTATTATTTTTATCGTTATTATTAACCACTCCACCACCGCGGACACATATTCTTCCGCGTTTCTGTTAGAGGCTCAAGTTTTATGCAACAATAAACAATAATACTCTAAAAGAAAGCTTATGCGATGCTTATCGTTGGTTAAGGCCTATACATCTTTGGATATAAAAGGGTTACTGAAGGAAGTAAAATGTTGATTTTGAGAAAATTTAAAACAAAAGTTTGGGAAGAGAAAATCAAGTTCTAATATGATTGAGGAAGTGGAAAAGGGAAAAGGTATTATTAAAGAAGAAAAACGACATTTATATAGCATAATATAGGGCAGATACTTCGTTAGCAAAGAATTTCGACGAAGACGTCTAGGAAAGGCTTTATGGTAAAGAGTAGTTCCAAAGAAAAATACCTGTATAATTTAAAGAGCAGGGAGGAATGTTCAGTACACGGGAAGATGAAAAAAGTTATAATTGCAAGGGAATGCCAATAAAAAACTAAAAATCTTCTCTTTCACATTACCCTGAAACTAAAATTATGTTATAATATATTTTTATGAAAATAACAGGCCTCGTATAGTTGCTGAACAAAGTGGAAAGCATGGGTGAGCATGCTTCTGTGTTCGGGACACCAAAAAAGTACGCTTCATCGCCAGTCGCAAGCATAAATTGGAGTCGCTTTCATAAATCGGAGTCTCTTTGCGCTGAAGAGTTAAATTTTTACGTCCGTCTGCAGGAATTCAGCACAATAAAGTGCAAAATGTTACAGCTGGCGTACGGGGATTCTGTATTGCACCAGTCAATTGCATTTGGATCGTTCAAAAAGTTTAAGTAGCTCCGCGATTGAAGGATGAAGCACGGTGGCCCAGACACCACAGTTAGTAAAACCACAGAAGTCCGTAAAATCGACCGCGGACACTTTACAGATTTCCCAAGGTAGTCCATTCACCATTCTGCACGATCGCTTATATAAGAGACTAGTCTATGCCGGGTGGGTCACGCTGATGCTTGAAGGGATGATGGTGCGACTGGACGTGGATTGGGATGTGTCTGGTAGCGGAGGATGGCGATTCGTGTCTGAATCATATGATTTTAGTTGGTGAGAGCTATTTCCATCCTCACGACGTTTTGGCCCATCAGCGACTGTTGTGAAGAAGGCGGAGTCGGTTCTGAAGTTGATGTCAAGGACGATTTCTACGACAGTAGTCTCTAGATTATCCGAGTTAATGTGGACCGGGTCCACATCGGATAATCACATAAACTCGGATAATGCAGAAAGGTCGTCTGGCGCACGTAAATTATGAAATAAACGCGCTCTTTCATACCTTTCCGTAGTAAGACGTGTATTTATAATGAGTATATGTGTTTGATGCGAAGAAATTGATAACATATTTATTTTTTCCTTCTTAATATACACATACAATTGTCCAGATGCAACTCTCAATTATTTATTCTATTATCTCCTGATCATTAAGTCGACGTTTCCTTGTTTATACTGAACTGGTATGGTGCAGTTACGGCAAAGATAATTTAAGCGGTATGCCAATACGTATGTGTGTAAGTGAAAACGGCAAAGCATAAAAATATGTACATCGGATAATATGGACAGTCGGGACTCTGATAGATCGAGGACCTGCTGTACGTCTTCTACGTATGGTTGACACGTTGGGACAAGTTCATATAACTCTACAGTGACTACTTTGGAAACTACCAAAACACGTTGAATTGGTATGGCATTACGTAGCCTACAGTTCATGGTGAGTAAAAAAAATAAACTCAGTCTCTATCGACTAGTTTTCGTATAACAGAAATATAGCTTCATTAGCAAGGCAATCCCTTAAGTTTATAAAAGGACATAAATTATAATTAATTCTAAAGTTACCCTCATATAATTAACTAGCCTTTCGTTCTTATTAATTTAACAAGGCAAGCATCCGCAAATACCTGTCTAGGAGGCGTCACAACGCTCGGAAAACCCAACTTTCATAAAGTATTAGCTTAAGAGGGAATCGATGATTCGGGCCGAGAAAAATTGAAATTAGTATTCCAGGGTGTTCCTATTTTAAGGGACAAAGCAAGAGCACGGCAGCTATAGACGGGATCCTTAATTACCCTTGTAAAACGGTTGTCGGGAATAAAAATCAAGGATGCTCCCATAAATAAAGGAGGCAACGGGTGATTACCTCGGCTCCGCCATAAATTCGGAAACTTTTTTGAGCGGAGCATAAGACAAAAAAAGATAAAACGGAACTTTTGCCGAGTCGCCATTATCACGGCTCCGAATACATCGTCTTGATGGGATACGAATGAAAGTGAATTGTGAGCAAAGTTCGCCGTTGACCAGCGGGGCATTCCACCTCGCCAAACCCTTTTGTTTCTCCCCCGCCAGACTCCGAGGTGAAAAACTAAAATAATTGCTCCAATAATAAAAACCGCATACCACCCTTTTTCGGGAGTACCATATAGAAAGCTTGTTTGGGGGGGCCATTTTTTGCCCTCCATGGCGTCGTTGCGGTGGAAAGAACGATGAAGAGGTTGGTTCCGGATGCGGCCGTTCCTCTCAGGGTGGCTCTGCTGGCGCCATCAGGAAAGCAGGGAAAAACAAGGTAATAAACACAATTCAACTTTTCACTCTCTACACGCTCTACCTATATCTATTACAACATTCTTCTCTCTTAAATTAGAAGAACAAGTCTTACCTAGACACTTTAATACATACTCGTATCTTGGAATATTCTCGATGAACTTCTTCCATGGGCGCACCACACAAACTTTTATCGTCGGAAAATGACTACATATAATTAGAACTCAGAACACAAGTGGATATTGAGACAACTTGACACTGAATTTCTGGCATCCCGTTTAAAAACTGACTCAAAACAATAAACTTTAATTTAAAGTAGAACATAATTTGACAACTTAAGTGAAGGATTCAAGGGAGGATTATCACCTCATGCAAATAGCTAAGCCAAAATAACACATTAAAGAGCCATAAGCATAACATGGCAATGGAAAGTCTCGCTCATATTTTTGCTTTGATATTTCTAAAGCACTACACTAAATACTTAATTCAGTATCTATACTGAAGAGTTGTGTTTTAATTTACTCAATAATTGCTTTCAAATCTAAAAGCATTCCAATTGCTAGTCCAAAGAATTTTATATATCGGAATGGCAAACACAATAACTATCTATATTTCTTTAATAGAATAAACAAATAGATTCCATGGTATATAACAAAATGGGTTAGTAGCCCTCTCAGCGAACAATTCATTTTTATTTTACCCAGAGCTATTTGCCTAGCACGACACTTAAAGCAAAGTTTAACATGGAGTGATGTCTTGGCATTGCCGCTATGGATATATAAAACGCTATCAGTACTGTGGCTAATAAAAACTAGGACGACACTTTTACATTATCCACCATTCAAATTACCATCCAATTATCCACTAGCGAAATTCCCGAGGAAAAATGGACATGAAAAAACTCTGACTGCAAAGGCACACGAACCCGGGTCTGTCACTTTCCGGATGGATGCTTTAACCAATTAAGCTATTAACCGATATTAGTCAGAACATTCAGATATACCGTTTTGGGAGACCTTTCAGGCATTGGTGAAGTGGTTCGTCGGACAGTGCGACATCGTCCACGGCCAGCGGCGTCAGAGCAATGGGAAGGAGATCCCTCTTTAAGAATTACTCAAGAAAAAGTGTAAATGGTGAAGGAAAGACGGGCATACGGTATTCTAACAATACCGGGTTCCTGTTCTGTCAGACTTCTCACGCCCGTTTTTTCTTAGGAATTTATTACCATGTTTACTCACTAACTTCCATCTCTGTTACTTCATATACAGTCAAGTATATTTGGTCTTTGCCAGTTTTTGTTTGATCTTTTGAACAAGCGCATGAAGAAGTCCCACCAAGTATCGATGGAGTTAATTATTTGCAATAATATCTTCCATATCTAAGGTATGTTCTCCCAATTCCAAGAGCCTTTAAAATTATACTTGTTACTGGACCACGTCACTTGTTTTGCTAGAGATAAGATCCAAATGCTGTAAATAATAGAGATTAAATTACGAGTACATTCAAGCAATTTTTCATTAAGAAATTTTGCCATTCTTTGCATAGTCTAGAAGATGTTTACGCAGGGATTAATAGCATTTTAATGATCGCATGGATAATTTAGCGTCTTCCGCCAAGAGCTGCAATACTAATGTTACGATGACTCCACCCAATTTCTCTTACGACATTAAACTGAATTACCCATTCATTTCTGCAATTGACACGCCTAATGTTTTTCTAAGTAATCTAAGTTTTTCTCGAGCATAATTTTAACTTACATTTAAGTGGTAAATATAAAAAAATTAGTCAAAGAGTAATGTAGATGAAGCTTACGGCATAATCTATTCGATAAAAAAAGTACTCCAAAATAACTCGGGTGTAGCAACTGAGGAATGCGTGTCGTGCCAAATTCTATGCAGCAATTAATGAAATATTGTGTTGGGATACATAGTTTTAGCAAAGACTCCTATATTTTCTCAATAATAAAATTAATAGGAATAAGAAAGATAAATAACTCCTTTTTGCGCTGATTTTTTTTTAAACAGAGCACATAATTCAATAAAATTAACGAATTCTCTAATTTCCGTGTACAGATAACCAATCTTTGTGTAGAAATATTACACATTATGCAAGTGTGAAGTTAAGGCGATGGGCTCTGGTGGGTTATTTATTTGCAGTAAATTTCCCATATTACTTATTACCTACCATATTATATTACTGAACGTCGGATCTGACTATTTAATGAATTTAGCTTTATGAGTAGAGATAAGATATGAGGGCTATATATATATGTGTGTGTCTGCTGAGACGGCAATCGAAAAATAGAATCTGTATTAGTTTAATTCATTACATTACATAATGATGTAATTTAAATGGCCATGCGGAACTTTGTAGAATAATTATGCTGCACAAATCAGAAAAAAACTTAAGGTAACTTCCGCAAGAATTCATTACCTTCTTAAATAGTAGAATGGTTAATATTGCTTTAACAGCTGAGATAATTTCACACATAAGGTACCACACCGGGAATCGAACCCGAAATCGAAATTAAAAGCGAAAGAGGTTCTCACTTGGCTAACCTTTGGTTCCATTAAATTCGTTACGAAGTGTCTAAGCGTTTCTTAACTTAGGAATTATATCATCTTAACACCTTAAGAAATAGCAGGACCTCTAGAGATGGATTTCTGGAAAAGTAATGATGATCTATTCAGATTTAGCCACGTCCGCAATGAAAGAATATATAAGCAAATGAGAACAATCACGGACAGCATAGAGAGAAACTGGCTCATGTGATCATCTGGAGAGAATGGAGGATTAGTGGTGACCCTAGTTAGTTTGGAGGTGGACTCCCCAGGAGAGCAGGAAGCGAGGGCGTCTAGAAAGATCTTGGTGGGAATGGATCTATGACGTCAGGAGGACTATAACAGGGGACTGACTGATAGATATAGATCGAGAAGCGGTGACAGTCGTAGAACAGACCCAATACGTACATATATATAAGACAGGTCAGTATCAAAAAAGCAAAAAATGTTAAATGCAACGATAAAATAACGGAATACAAAGGGTTCACTTATAACCAGCTTTTTCGCTGTTCAATAACAAAATTCATTGGATTCATCAATATCTAAATCTACAGAAATGCCTTGCAATCCGTCTTTCAGCGTGTGGCAGGGGGTGTAAACACCGAGCTTTCGAATTACCTCTTTAGCTTATTGTTGTCGCGTATCGTTCGTGGAAAGAATGAGTCTCTAAAACACTTGTCCTCGCATCTATTTCTCTTATTTTATGCTCATTGTAGGATCGGCCGAAGTAACAGAAGGGAGTCGCGTAATACCAATTACGTCTTCCGTAAATGTACTTACTCTGTGAATGAATTTATCAAGCAGCCGGAATCTAAATTACAACCTCCTTCCTTTTATCCACTTAAATATTTTATATTGCTAAGGTAAATAAATAAGTTCATTTGGAAGAACGATATAATATAAATATAGAGACACATTTTCACCTTTTATATAATTTCACAGAAATGTCCTATCACTGAGGCTTCTCCATATACTGCGGTTGTACTGTAGTTAGTGTTTGTACTCTAAGTAATAGTTTTCTGTCAGAAGCAATGAGGGGCGTGGAGCACAAAGGCTGCCAAAAATAGAAAGAGCTTAATTCGTTGCTTGGAGTTTCCGAGATGGGAATGAAAATGGCTGCGAGCTATTGGCTGCAATCATTCATCGCCCAATTCCACGCATTCCTCTGCAATTCCCTTTTTCAAATCCCTTTCATACGGCCTAACCCTTTGCTCCCAGATCTAATTCTACACCGAATTTCTTTACCTTTTATTCTTCTCCGCGTGATTTATTTCCTATTTATTATGCCATAATCCCCGCTCGCCTCCCTCGCCGCGGCCATTCATCTTCTCCTCATTGTTATTTAGCTGCCTTCGTTTTATTTATTTGGAATCCCAACCTATCAGCGACCCACTTTCATTTTCATCCTCCTTATCTCCTTTTCCTACCCAACCTAACCTTTCTTTCTCTCTGATTCATTGCTTATCCTTTTACTATCTGTAGCCCGTCCCCATCGCTCGCGGAATTTGCGAATACATCCGTTATTAGCGAAGGTTTTCTATAACTGCCCAATGCTACTTAACGATTTCTCCAACAACAATCAAGTTTCGTAGACTGGCATACAAATGTTACGAATTAATACTCTTTGTAAATAAGACAAGCAGTTTGGAAATTAAAATTAGACGAGATGAAATATAAATTACGTTATACAACCAAGCAATATTCTATCACGATTGAAGGTTGATCGCTATTTCTGGCCAGAAGATCAAAAAAGTTGTGCCTCTTGACTCTAGATTTTTAATTGTCTTAACGTATGCAATTCGAGTATAGCTTAACCTTTCATGTGCAAGTTGACCTATACTTTCTCCCAGCTAAGGTTAAGACAAAATTCTCTGTTAACAATTCAAGAGAAATCAGAAAGAACTAAGAATTGTTTTATTTACATCAATGTTTACATGACCTGGAATGTTTTGTCACAAGTTGTTATTACCATCGGAGGTTTTCCCTTTGCAACAGCATAATGTGTGTGATGTATAACATCATACGTAAATCACCATTAATATACATAACTTTGTTATTTAATGATTTATACAAGATTTGGGCTTGTGCTAATTAAAATTCCGACTCAAATTCGGTACAAATGTTGTCCCTGAGAAAGAAGTTTCCACATAATTTTGAATATACTGTTATAATATCTCTTTTTCGCCATGTAAATAATCTCCAAACTCTTCCTCAGTTGTATTCGATTAAATGATGATTTTTAAAATTTCTAAGTTTATTGTTCTTTCTTGCTTCCGGCTTCCACGATATGCCGTTTCCATGATTTGATACTCCGTTTTCATCTTCCCCATCAAAGTTCATCTTCCCGCGTGAACATTGGGTGAACTAAATATCAGAAACTAATGCAATACACAGTAGAAAACGGAAATTGTTTTCAAAACGTACATCGAGAGTTTTATCTGAACGTGGAAAAATAATAATTGAAAATAGATGCTCGAAAACTTGTCTGAGACGTGATAATAATAATTGAAAACTCTTGCGGAACACTTTAATTTAAAGACAAAATGTTTTTGTCGACAAGAAGAGGGAAAGTTGAAGAGGAATCGCGAACACAGCAATATTTAGTTATTTGTAGGTATTCATCATCAGCAATGGGTGTTCTGCATATTAATAGTCCTTGATACGGAGTAGCGTGTAAAGTAACCCAATTCTAAACTCGCACTAGCAGAGCGAGCTGCAGGTTTACTAGCAAAATGACACCTGATCACATTAATAAATTCGAAGGCGAGTACCTAGTAAGATCGCATTGAAGTTAAAAAATATCCACCCACCTGAAACTCAGTCTATTTAAATGTTTACTTCTTATAATGATAAGCTTCTTTAAAAAATTCCATAAGAAGTATGTATTTATAAAACCTGCGGACAGTATTAACATATTTCCTACAGTAAGAGAATGTTTTATGTATGATGCTCCACCAGATTTCATTGAACATAATCGAATACGAAATACTTTTCATAAATTTTATAATTCCAAACTCGAAAAGCGGCTGTAGGGAAACCGCACTGTGTTTTGACAGTAATTGGCCATTTCGGTCGACGAATGAAAGTTGGCTCTTCCCTTGTCAATCCTCATTCGTCTCCTCTTTTATTCATCAAATACAGCCAAACACGTAAATGCAATCAAACGAAAGCAAACGATTAATCGATTATAGCGCTTAGCAAGGGCGGGGTAACTTGATCTTCGATCCAAATTCGATATTGCAAATGAATATAATTTCATAATCTTTAACATCGACTTAATTTATTTGTTTGCAGTAGTCCATAATTACAACCGGAATTGAGTCGTTTATTTTCTTCCTTTCACGCATTTTTAAGAAGAATTCTAAGAAAAGATTCATTTACAAAGCATAAAACCACTAAGGTGTAATAATGAATGGTTTCACCACTGTTGCATTGTTTCATCCCATATTTTATTGAAATTACGTCAGTCTAAAGCGCAGACGATTCAGAGATAAATGGAAGTGGAAAAGCGGCTCGACTAGGGCTCGAAGTCAGGTCTATTACTTTCCGAACCGATGTTCTAACCAAAAACTACCAGAGTAGACCCAATCTCACTTCGTTTTCGGGATTCTTTGTATGCAAGGCGACTGCACCCAATTCTTATGTCCATATTAATTTATCTGCGATAAGTCTTTCAAGACAACTGTTTACATTATTGAAACTAATTTTGCTTGCGAACAGTTATCACCTTCATCGTAAAGTTTTACTCTGTTGGAGGAGAAAGTTTCACGCCAACCTCAAGATTTTTCTTTCTATAATAAAAAATATATACTTTTTGCTATTTATAATAACTTTGTTCCAAAATATTTGTTTCTTCTTATACTGTTTTGGAGAATCATGGAACGCACTCTTCATTTTCAATTTTATTAAACGTTATCGTTAACTGTGCTATTTTCGTACTAACTTCTATGAAATATGTAAAATTTTCGGAGAAATCCAAATCACAGATCTAATTCTTACGTCTCCAGCGATCGCCGCTGACCACTGCCCTTCTTTTCACTCCGACACAATTTCTGTTCCTGTCCTTCCTTAATTAGATCTGCCTCTTTCGACTCCATCGCGGTCACTCCGAAATGACGTCACTTCCGCCCCCATCCTCCTCAGACGCCTTCCCATGATGCCAGAGGCAAGAAAAATTCAAGATTCGCACTACACCGATTCTCTTCCGCGGGAAGGGGAGTTCTCCGCAGCGAAAGGGTTTTCTTCAAAAACCTCTCATTGCGATTATCTCCCTTTTCCTGCTCCCTTAATCCCTTACAAGGACTTTCCCTTCGCTCATCACAACCTTTGTGTCCTACCTTTCGACCCTTCTATTCATCACTTCCACACTTTCTCATCTCCTTAATCCTCCTTTCTCAACTGCAACATCTCTTCTTCATTTCGATCCATCCATTCCTCTCCACTCCATCTTTCCCTTCATTCTCTTACCTTTTCATCTTTGCTTCCAATTTCTCCTTCCTACTCCATTGACGAAGTCACGCGGGAATCTTCTCAATATTATTTTCCTTTATCGAGCATGTGAAGCGCTATCTAGTAGTTTTTTTTCATTCTTATTTAATGCCTTTTCTTAAGTCCACTTTACTTTGGTATTCTTATCGGAGCAACCACTCATGGAAATCTCACTATTTCACTTCCTTTTTTCTATAAATTTCTCTTCTGTTAAACCATTCTCATCACCAATTTATTGGAAATCTAACACTATAAAGTAAGAGAATCTCGTGCTGTTTCCATTCTTCACTGAATAGAGAACACGGCGTACACAGTCTAACGCTAAGAAGCGACTTAAAGGAGATTCACCGAATGATCTCCCTAACATCATTGAGGGTTGGAATGATGGAATATACAATTGCTGGTTCTTTAATGGGTTTTCTCGAAAAGTACAATTTCATAGTTGGGAATCAACACGGTTTTCGTAAGAGAAATTTTACTCTTTCTACTCAATGCCGTTCTTCTGACTATTCAATTATACAGCCATCCTCGGGTGTGTCTGGCAGCATAGCCAAAGAGATCGGAAAAATTAAATTTGTGATGAAAATGCTGTTTTATGATTACTGAGTTACTTTTCATACTTAGTAATTGACAAATGTTCAAATGCTAAGCTTGTCAATTTATGGTCTTAAACATAGGCCCTCTTACATGGATTACAAAATTAAGGAAACTAAAATGATGAAAAACAAAAAAGATTCGAAAGGAAACGATTGCATCTGAATCACCCGTACAATATTAGTGAAACGAATATAAATGTAGTCGAGTCAGTTGAATATCTCGGAGAGACCAATAACTTAAACTGGAGCACACATATCCGAAAAATCTGCAGTAAAGCATCTAAAAAACTCGGTTTTATAAAGCGCATTGTAGGAAGATGCTATGAAAAGGTTAGAAAGCAATGTTATTTCACTTTAGTCAGGCCCCATCTGGAATATGCGGCGAGTATATAAGATCCAGCGGATGAAACATATACCCGCGAACTCGAGAAAGTGCAGCATAAGGCGATACGATTTGTTAAAAAGTGCTGCGAAAGAAAAGCAAGCGTTACGCAAATGCTCTCAGACGCAGGAAGGGAATCCTTGAAAGAAAGGAGTTTATAAGCTACGCTGCGATTCCTTCATAAATTCAGAGAAAGTACACTTGCAGTAATTGATGTTATACGACCACCTTCTGCTACCTCGGCCGACCTTACAGTGAGCGTAAAATAAGAGAAATGGATGCGAGGACAAGTCGTTATATGGACTCATTCTTTCCGCGAACGATACGCGATAACAATATGCTAAGGTCGTCACTCGAACGCTTGGACTTTGCACCCTCCCCCTGCCACACACCGAAAAGCGGCTGTCAGGCTACTTACGTAGGCGTAGATGAAAATAAATCTTTCCCAAAAGATTTCCCAGTTCTTTAATTCCTTTATGAAAATTTAAGAAAACATTTACACTGCACTTTTTGGCATTTTTTATTATAGTGATGAAAATGTTCCATTTGGTATTGAAAATTATGAGAACATGGTAAACCGTCGGAAAAACACAATCATTTTATAGTTGAATCTTGGCTCAACATCAAATATACCCTTATGCTCGTGAATATCATAAAATATCACAGCGTTAACTTTCCAGTCGATAGTTTGAAATCAAATTCCTTCGTTTTACGCTACCAGAGCAAGAAAAATCTGCGAGTTCATCACAATTTTTAAGGATAGACGATACTTTGAATACATAATGTTCTGTTTGTATATCTTACCGCGCTATTTGAAAGGCAAGAATCGTGAATTTATTATTATATTAAATGTATTCAACTATCAACTAAGACATACTTGAATTCCTCATTAATAATTCCTGTTATTAACCCAAACACTCCTTACATTTCTAAGTTATTTACTGTTGATAACAAACGCCTACTTTAGCGTTAACACAGACGCCAGCTTGAAGAGGATGCTTTCCAATAAAGACCCGAAATCCCTCACATAATATCCGTAGTTTGCCCACATCAACTCCCCCTTTCCTCGTCCTCACTTACGTCACTATCCTGTGTACTATGGTTTCTTGAGATGCTGCAATTCGATCTCACATGATAAATATTTGAGGAGCGTTCCAATTGACGATGGAAAATCCTCCATTGGCAAATATGGTAATCATAATCTTCCCAAAGTACACCAGACATTGAGGTAAAACAAACACTCGCACAATATGATACCAACTCTAGGCTTCTAAGCAAAATTCCCGGGATATTTCAACAAATAGCTGCACGAACCAATTCAATAAGTTTTCTTTTATAATTTTATCGCATACAGTTGCCGATTCCCTGAAAGACATACAATGCCAAAACACATCCCAGACACCACTGTAAAGGTTTTTCTACAGGTACCTTTAATGATAGTGACCCGTGGCAAAGTGTTATTTTCCGACTTTTTAGCATCTTTTAGCCACTTTAGCAAAAGTACTTTCAAAGTACGAGGATTCTGGTTTCTAACTAGAAAACCCCACACTTAGCGTTTCATAATTACCCATTAAATTGGATTAATGACAATATGCCTGTCGGATATAACATCAAACACGTCTAATTAAGAACTAGCACTCAAATCTCTTTAAATTAGATAATAATTAGGGAATCCCTATCAATTTTAGCGAGAATCTCCACTGTTAGGTACACTGGTTAAATATGATCATTACGAATCCGTTTCAGAACGCGATGCTGGTATTAGGATAAGATAATAGGAAGAGGTATTCACGCTTGGGTATTTTAGTTAATTTACAACCCGTACCTTTCATGCAATTCCAAATGTTTACCATAGAAACCTCTAATCATTCCTGCAATTAATTACGTCTGATAACAGTCCTCGCACTGCAGCATTCAAAGGATTCCAGGGGTAATATGGTGGATCTGGGATGTAGATAATGACGAAAGAAAATAATTAGGATATTGTTGCTAAACAAACTATGAGCTGAAATGTAATTATGAATTTGAAAGAGGAATTACAACTCAAAGGATAGATAAATAAAAGCAGAAGATAAATATAGAGGCTGTTGTAATCAACCGAAAAATAAACATTTATAAAATGATAGAGTAAAGCGATAAAATAATACGGAAGACGAGTTTCGATAGCTATTTTTACAACGAGATAAAATAATATGATTATTGTGAGGGCGAATTTATTGGAGGGAAAAATGGATTTGTTTTTCATCTTCTCCTAAATTAAATCGGAATAATGTATGGCTGAGGTTGCCCATTACTCTTTATCATACGTATATTTTTTATTTGTCCGCATTTAAAATTCATTCTTTCTTACCGCCGTATAAAATTTGCATCTACCATGGGGTTACTCCGTTAAAAATTTCTCTTCGCATGAAAATCTTCGCTTTCATAGCAATCTCACTGACTACGACTTTTCCGTAATTTGAAGGTTCTTTCTCTGATTTCCCCACTTAGTGACGCCTACAAACACACTCGATCATCCATGACACGCTCAGCCATCGCCCAATCACCCTAATTATAATTGTAACCCCCTACATCTAAGCTACAACCGTCTGAATGGGGGTTGGATAAGGAGGAGGTGAATACGGTCCCCGCGCCTCCGGGTGATAGCCTTTGTGAACCTCCGGTGGAAATTGCCCCGATAATAAGTTTGAGAGAAGTATACCCTAACACATAAACACTTTGAGGAAAATTTTTAATAACGCCAGTAATTATGGCGTCGGCCGAAAGATCATTCTCAGAGTTAACATTAATGAGTCACTTGAGATGGAGTTTCCCAAGATAGGCTGACCGGTTCGCTTACTCTGTCAATCGAACATGTAGAAGTTTATTGGATTGATAAATCGAAAACTTAACGACATATATTCATGTATTTACAAGATTCGCCTCCCGCAAGCAAAAAGGCAGCTTTCAGGGTATAAATAAAGATGTAAATGCATTCAAGTTAGAAGAATATATCTTCGAATTCCAATGGCCCCGTTTTATCTACCTGTCTAAACCTTAAGGGATATCCAAGTAGGCAACGCGTTCGCTTTCGGTGAAAGTGGACCCGGGTTCGATTCTCGTTGGGGGCCTACGTGCGAAACGAACTCAGCTGTCGAAGCATTTTTAACAACACTACTACTACCAAATAGTTTTAAAATATTTTCTCTGCGTTTTAAAACAATAATACTAAAACAAACCTGAAAGAATCCCCTCGTATCCTAGAGATTGCAGCTGTCTGCAGCCCCTTGAGCACCTTCCAACCTATCTCCTTTATTCCACCAAAAGCATTCCTCCAAATGCCACCCCTCCTTGTCTTGTACTTCTATTCTCCTTCCCTTTACATTTCTCTCGTTTTTCATTTTTTTCCAGCATCCCTTTCAGGTCTTTATTCGTGTCCCTATCCCATCGCCACCTACGCTCCTTCATCATTCATTTTTTCTTGTTTATGGATATTGCCATGAATCGATATCAGTCTCCCTCAGTCTCTTCCTCCCTCTCTTTTTCCCGATTTTTTTCTCGTTTTTTTCTGAAAATGCTACCGTTTATTTTTCCCTTTGCGATTAAAGCGGAACCCTCTTAAATTTCCGCCTTGAAAACCCGTTCCTTTCCGTTTTGATAAGAAAGCGATATTCTCCAACGCCAGAAAGAAATGAAGCCCATCTTAAACTCCAAAGTAAAGCGTTTGGTATTTATTTTCCTCAAAAAAGTACGCGAATTGAAAATAATCACATAAATTTGAATGTGGAGAAGAAATCGCAAAAAGTTCATCGTCGGGAAAAAAATTAACATTTCACAGTTATACATTTATGACTTGACGCGCTCTAGAAAAGCAAATACATAATTTATTTCAACTCAAAATTTTCATTTACATTTTGGATTGAGAATTTCACCAAGATTCCAAACAGAACAAGTAAGTTTGGTCGTCAACGCTATTGTTTACTTAACAACGAGATTTCCCCGTCGTTTAATTAGCGAGTATTGGCGGAAAGCTTTCCTATTCGTGTGTTAATTTAAATGCGTTATTTTACTTTAAATGAAATTACGTTAAAGCCATTGAAAACCTCAGGTGTCAAATGAAATCTTGAAATGATATTATGACGAATTATCAGTAAACAAAAATGTGCAAATATACAAAAAAAAACAATAAAAGCCAACACGCTGATGTATCTATAACTTGTTGGTTTTCACCCAGTACGGAGAAATGTACTAAAAATTTAATGATTATACGATTAAAATACCAAAAATAAATCTACCCTAATGAGATGCTTTTAAAAAATATACCGAAATGTACAAAAGAATATAACAAGATAAATTCTAAAGTATACTTTCAGCAACTTTGAGCACTCACAGAATGTATTCTGAGAAAATAACTTTATATTATTATTATTATAAAACATTATTCGGGGTGGTTTAAATAGTTAGAGATAATGCTGGACGCCAAAACCTCTCTTGCACACCAATGAACCTTCAACATAGGAAATTAGCTATGTGAGGAGTTAGTTAATCTCATAACAAATTTGAAAAGGGCAAAACGGTAAAAGTAATTTTTCTCAAATACTCATAAATCTGCTTTCTTAGTATAATAGTATTATACGAGAAGAAGGATGACGTCTGAATAAGCTGTATTACTCACGGGAGGAAAACACTCGACGGTGTGGATCATTTTTTTAAAAAGGAAATTCTGCAACGCAAACAAAAAATACATATATTTAAATTCTTTCAAAATCGTGTTTCGGATCAGAACTTCTTTGGGTTATCATGGAAAAACATGCTGCTCCGTGGCTCTCTTTACTTTAGAAAGCTTCAAATTCCGGATGCTTTAAGCGTGCGCTAGATGCAACCTTTCTGCAGCGAATATATATCTTTTGAAGCGCTCGCTTCCGAAGGAAATAAAACCTCTAGGGCGATGTGCATTTCCTTTTGTTGCGTAATATCCGAGACATAGGAATCGATCCAATATAGATCGTCTGGAGGAGCAGACATGTTTACCGAAACCAAATCAACTTCATCATGAACACGTCCTCGACGAACAAAATAAGTCAAGGAGAAGTTGCGAGCATAACAAGAGGAATATTTCTGTAGATTCGTAATGACAAGATACTCTCCGGCAATGGAATTTCTCTTGATTCGTCATATGTTAACCACCAAACTGTTGCTGGCATAAATTAAACGACAGTTCACATATTTGTTTGCTAATTGCTCCAACGCCCTCCATTTTGGAAAGAACAACAAATGAAAAACAAGGGAAGGGAATCAAAGGCCATCTCAATTAGCCTAATTGTTGTCGAGAAGAATCAACAACGACCCAATATTATTATTGCTTATTACAATCAGCATGATTAAATTATTCACCGCGCTCTCTTTTCGAAAATAAATAATTTTCCTTACTTCTTCAGTATGATACTACACCTATTTCTTAGTCTAAAATTCAAAGGAAGTACACCACTATGTAAATCTCTAGAGAAAATAAATTCAAACCTGAACTTTATCAGTTTCTCGATTTAAATTTCTACGCAACTTTTAAGTGGAACACATGTTTCATTCAGCTATCAGTTGAAACCTTTTGAAATCGATGATAATCCCTGAAAAGTCCCGTACTTTCTGTATCGCTGATGGATTCCAACATTTACCGAACGGATTTAAAGCATACTATCTGTATAATGCCCTGTCTGTTATTCTTTTAGCGAATGAAACGTAATTAAAATCCTATGATCGTCGTGCAAGCAACCACGAAAACCTTCTTTCTTCGTCTTTCGTTTTGTTAGTTTACTTACTTTCCGTCACCTTCCGGGGATATTTAGAAGCTTTCTCTAATCCGACAAACTCAAAATGTTCATTAAGTGTGGATAAATTATAGTGCGGATCGCAGCGTACTTACATAAATTTAGACTTATGCGATTTTTTTATACTGCCACGGCATCTTTATTTTAAATGAAGACTGAGTTCAATTAAAATTACAATTGAGTAAGTAGAATGAAGGAGGAACACATTTGATATCGGTAAACCACGACTGCAGGAAATAATGTCATTATTTAAATACCCCGCCCCCAACTCAACCCAACACAGCCGAACTCAAAACAAGGCAACATTTTCTCGAATCATAATGTTTTAGAAAATAGGCTGCATTTCGTCGAGTAAGAGCCGTTAATTAGTTTGCTTTCCTCTACAATCGTTGCTAAGTAAACAATAGCGTTGACGACCAAACTTCTGTAACTTTTCTATCGAAAGAGGGCGTCAGGCATGCGATCGTGACGACATGACACATATTATATGTAATAATCGCAAGGCTGGTTTTTGGCTCTTTATATAAATTTATTTTACTTTCCCCTTTTCGGCTCGTATGATTTGCACATGCTTGGCTGTAAGGAGAGCCATTTGATCCGAATATTACGCGAGGTTCGCATCCCGGGGAGGAAAGTGCCCCTATGGATTTCCCATCATTCAAATTTCCAGCTCATTGTCCGACAGAGGAGCGCTGAAGACGACGTTCAGTTAAAACGCCAGGGATCGATCAATCACACGCCAGCATCGGGATTAAAACTCTTTGAAGTGGAAAAGCTGTTAGGGGTTCTTTATGCCCACGGTGAAATTAGAAGCGAACTTTGCTAATGGCGGAGTTTTCACATTTTCTACGTAAGTAAATCCGTGATATGCTTCGTTCTTACCTCCCAATCCATGGGGGAAATACTTTTCCACTTTGTTCCTTTAAAGGATAATCTGCTTACATCGACCGATGAATGCTACATATGCTCCCGCGATGTTTTCACCCCGCAAGCTGTTTACGGAAGATTGGAGTTTGTAAGCCGTTATGGAATGGAAGATGTTTGCAAATAAATCATGAGATATTCCATAAAAACGTATAATCTTCCTCGGAGTAAAAACAGATGAAGCTTGCTTGCAAAATAACAGCGCGTATCATAGCAACTGCATCAACATACAATGACGTAAGGTTCTTATACGGCGGAGAGACTGATATCTATATATTTTCCCGTTTCATCAAAATTGAATTAAAGTAACCGAAGATAAAGTGATCAAATACTTATATTTTTCAACGGAGATACATTTTTAACGCTTCTTCTTTCGGTAGTGATTTGAAATGAGGTAAAATCAACCCTCAGTAATAAAGCTGTAAGAGATGATGGACAGGTATTTTCTGTCAAAGTCCATATTTGGTAACAGTAGTCAACAAAGCAACGCTACTAAAAATCCTGATATCTTTTTAAAGTAAACATTACTCAGCATGCGCCAATTTAGTAGTTCATCACGCTTCATGATTTTCATGAGGTGCAATTTTCACAAAGTATTGCATAAAAAATGACAAATAAAATGGCAAAATTAAGTAAAAATATAATATATACCCCAGTAAAGGGGCTGATTTATAATAATAGGGAATAGCTGTGTACCTCATTAATATAATGGGCCCCAATGAGACACTAAGTAACGTACTACAAATTGTTCTTTTTTTCGCTTCAAGAAAAAACAAATATATTTGTTAAGCCTACCTATTATGTTAATAAAATATATTAAATCCCTTATATTACTATATAGTGTAGAGTCTATTCATAATTCATTATGATTTGTAGAAATAGTATTCATTTTAATTCAAAACTTATTTATTCTTGCCGTAGTGAAGTGATTGATATTTCTATGTGATGAATAGAATATAATATTCGACTTGATATCACACACGATGAGAATAAATCGAATGCAATAAATAAAACGATGTATATTTTTTTCAATCCTTTATAAAATTGTCACGTCTAAATTTGTGAAACTATAGAAGAATCGAAACTCGGATGGATATATTCAGCCGAGCTTCGATTCTTTTAAACAAATTTGTACGTTTCCACGTCTGGTATCAGCAATCAAAGTAGCTACGGACATATTGAATATTTTTTTCAATAATTTTAATAGCTAAGCGTGAAGAAAAATATTTTGCCAACAAATTTTATAATAGCAGAGTAAAATGGACGAAATTCCTTCATTTATCAATATAACTAGAGAGAGATTGTAATTGTAAGAAGAAGAAGCCGTGGATGTTCAAAAATATTTTAGAAAATGTTAAATCGTATTTTTCTTCATGGAAGGCAAATATTCTTAAGGTGTAATTCTTGACGTTAAGGTGTAAACTATGCCTTGAGGATAAAAAAAACATTGAATTTTTGTTATTAGAGTTTGAGATAAGCTCCGAAAAGCCGTAATTTGCAAGCAATCCAATGGTTACGATATTCTAACCTACATGATCGCGCTTTGACAGTACTGTCCTCAATACGTATTCCGGCAATTACGTTACCATCTTCAGGAGGGAAGATCTCTCCTGCATGAATCTATTGAAGATATTTTCTAAGCGCTACCATGGAGAACCCAAGACCCTGATGGTTGGAATTTCCTAACGGTTAGTTTGTTTGCAAAGTACGGATTTTTGGAGCCAATCTCGAAAAGTAATGTCTTGCCGCAGACGTGTTCCTTTTCCTTATAGATTGAATTCTTCGTTTCTATGGAGATAAAGGTGTGGAAAAGACTAGGAAAACCTGCTTGGCTTGAAAGGAAAACAAAATAGGATGCATTGGAAATGATTATCGGGGAAATGATCTGGTTGACGAAATTGAATGAAGATAAAAGAATGGAGGAAATCGGTAGGCGCAGATTCGAGCGGTGTTGAATTCTTTAGGTGAATATTTGAGGAGAAAATGCGAGGGAAAGACAGGGGGGGGGGGATAAAGATAAATTGTGGTATGATTTAGTGCAAGGGTGGCCAACCTTTCAAAACTGATGCGTCAAAATTTTCTTTCTATTTGAAATACGCCATTGAAACAATAAAATTGCACCATAAACTATAATAATAATACATATAAACGTCTTTATTGGGTTAAATTGGAACTAGAAAGTCCAATCTTATCATAAGTCTTTATCCTTTATCAGATTTATTTATAAATATGAATACCTATATGACATTGAGATTTTAAACTAACTACTATATATATTAATAAGTTAGGTGAAAATAGAAATAAAAGAAGGAAAGATAGTGTGAAGAAGGAGTTTGTGGAGAAATAAAACTATCATATAATAATAAGCTATAGTTAGGTAGGATTGAGCAGTATGTTATGTAATGTAAAGTGTCTAGGCAGGTGTATTTGAATATAAATACGAAAATTATGTTTTATTTCCTTCTCTAGATTTAATTCGCCATTTATAGTCATCTAATGAGCCAGATAGGTCGGATGCGCCATAGGTTAGCCATCCCTGATTTAGGGAAAAGGTTGTCAAGATCAAGTTAAGGAAAAGGGGTTGAATTGGGGATTTCATGAATCAACCGATAGTTTAGAGACTGATAATTGTCTTGATATACTTGGAGACGAAAGCCTGCCAAAGGCTCTCACTCCACCTCCTTCACCAAGCAAAAGCACTGCAGCACTACCACTCCCTAAGCTAACCCCCAATGACCTAAACTCCCCGAAAATGTCAGAACCTTTTCCGGGAGTACTTTTAACCTTTTAGCCTCTAAAAAAAGGATCCTCGTTTAAAAATCGGTCACAGAGCCCCTATTCACGTCCTTTTTATTCCGCCCTCTTTCGGCCACCGCGAGTTAAGACAAAAGTTCCGCAAATGTGGGGCGAAATGGAGGTTTTAGGAATGGACGAGCGTCTCCTTTTGAAAGGTTTTTACTTCGGGTTTCCCATATGCGGGGGTCTGTTGCGGCGCTCCAATTTGAAACGGAAGGCATAAGAGGGGGAGCCGCCATTACAGCCCCCCGCTGCACGCTTTGTTTACACCAGTCAGACCTTAAAGTCACTCTCCGATAAATATTGCATCCCATCAATCAACTGGCTTCCCTTTCGAGGGACATTCGACGTCGAACGCGAGCATTATAGAGTGCCTCTTGACCCAACCGGGAGATGACTTTGAGAACCGTCTGGATTTAGAGAGACGCTTCGGATTGCGTCGGCTAAGAAAGGGAGGATATCGATCTGGCACCGATTTGCTGGGGTGAATTAGACCCCATGATAACTTGAGCCTATGTCTCATGGTGCAAGTCATATCCAAAGAGTTCAATGCAACCGGAGATAGAATTAGGATCAGATTTCTGTCCGGAGAATTTTATGCTCCAATCTTTAGGAGCCTTACGTGGCTCTTTTAATATGGATTGGTTCTTCACTTGATTACAATATTTATAGATATAAGATCACACGTGTTATGTTGTAGTGATTGATTCAGTTATATGTATCGTCAAATACACAACTAAATGAATCGCTCACTGTCACAACATTATATAGCGTATTAAAACACAACTAACATATTACAGACGCATATTTTCTACACTATGGAAACAGAATATCATCTTCCATTATAATTTCGTGGAAAATCTTACCCGGCAGATAGCCTGAGAAGATTTTTCACAGATTATTCACCAGGAAAAAGTGGAATATTTCGAATATAATGCATTTG
The DNA here is from genome assembly GCA_000376725.2 of Ladona fulva. Taxonomy (NCBI): domain Eukaryota; kingdom Metazoa; phylum Arthropoda; class Insecta; order Odonata; family Libellulidae; genus Ladona; species Ladona fulva. The sequence goes on from KZ308262.1 coordinate 1,609,465, forward strand.
CTATAAAAGAGCTGTTTGTTGACAGTGGTGAGGCCAAAGGAGCGCAAAGGAAAGCAAACATGCAATCGCAGAAGTAGTCAACAGCACGGCTGGGAGTATGATTATATTATTCAAAGAAAAACATAAACAAGTTTTAAAATATCTACTACATAAGATGAAAGCTATTAAAATTTAATGTCTATTCAGATTTGAGGAGTGCTATTTGAGTTCTTTATTTCAATGATTAACACGCTCATATTGTTTACTTATCGCAATGATATGAAAGGCAAGGAAGTGGTTCTGAGTAAGGAATGAATGACATACGTTTATGTAAATCAAGGACCACTCTGGATCATTTGCTTTAACAATAATATCACTAAGGAAAGGGATATGAAGATGGATAGGTAGTAATGGTAGGTAATGGTAGGTTAAGACATACACTAAGGATAAACGCAAAATGTCAACGGGACCGAATCTCGAACCGGGACCTTTTACTTTCCGGGCGGCTGCTCTATCCATTGAGCTATCTCGCCGAACAGTCTTTACGTAGCTTTGAGGGATGCTTTTCAGGCACCGCTTACAGCGATATATAGACTCCTCATCCACCCCAGTCCATCTTTTCCCAAACTTATATTCCAATAGGTGCTGAATTGGTGAAGCTTTCACTGAATATCCATGCAAATTCATACATATGGTTGGCTGCTTGAATATTATACGTATAACTACGCATTTTAGCCTTTAGCAGAATTTATTTCCAAATTTAGATTATGATAAATTTACCTCCAGGAAAGACACAATTTTGGTCCTGAGATGTTTTTGCTAACTCGAATCAATCTCAGGAAGTCAATCATCGGTTTCTGAAGCGTACATCTGATTTTCGTTATCGACTCCGAGGCATTCTAAACGGAAAGAAATCCTCTTAGACTATTATTTATTAAAAAAGGCCCGAAAAGAGACGGACAAATAAAGGTCCAGAGAAGAATAAGAGAAGAAAATGTTTCAAGCTACAAATTCACCGATGACTGACGTGTTATTTGCCGTACAAAACACGCCCCAAACTTGTTACCACAGTGTACACAAGCGTGTTATTTCTCCTTATACAGAAACCCCCATAAAAGACGAAAAGGGATCAAGATAGCTAACAGAAGACGAGATGTCTGCCTGAGGCCTGAGAATCTTTTGAGGGTTCCCCTGCCGACACAGGATGGATGCTGGGCAGTTTATTTGGGTGCTTTTCTGCCTTTCGACAGTTCCGAGATCACATGTGCTACAGAATGCCCATTTGGGACTCTTTATTGCCTTGTTGTTCATCCCAATATCTCTGCGTTTCTCCTTCGATCAGCCATTGACAGTAACTTTATCTTTCTAATCGCACACAGTTCCTTCTTTGCAATTTCAAAAATGCACTTTCAGCTTCCACTCAATAAAGATTTGCATTCTTATTATATGTTATGTGCTCCTTTAAGTATTTAATTGCGCTTACTTAGTTGAGCCCTCTTCCATATCTTTTTCAGTAGATTTATTAAACTCAATGTCGTATTTATATACGTTTTGGTCCTTCTGTTTAATAAGAAACATATTCATATTATTTCTAGATCAATTATTCCTTTACGGCACTGAAAATCCAATCAAGAATAGAACAACGATTAATTAAGAAGCTGAATTTTAAACAATGCAACCCCGCTTATGCAACCTTAAAAAGGAAAGGAATCTAACAACATATGGGGTGACTAAATTGTAATTCTATCAGCACATCTCAATGTAGGGTGACCAGACTGGGGACTTATACATAGACAGAGATGTATTTGGATAATTCATAGAAAAGATTTCGGATTTTTAAGATCCATTTTGGGAATGATAGTAACTCTGTCCTATGACCATCAATACATTTACATTTAAACCTAGCAAGCCGCCAGTGGCGTGTGGCAGGGGGTGTAAAAATAAAAATAATCCTATCACAACCTAACTACTATTAGCTTCTCTAATACCTCGCTAGAAAAACGACCAGGAGTAACTATCCGTCCTGGCAATCACTTCCCTGAATCGCTTCTTAGATTTCTCTCGCACACGTTGCTAATTGGAATAACAATATCGACTACCTCGTTGACGAGATCTGTGGTGATAAACTCTTCGAAAAGCCAACGTCGGTAATCAAGTCTTTCATCCCTTAGCGAAGTCCACCCGAGGGATTCTATCATAGCCGAAACATCACTGTCGAATCTAAAATCTCTCTTGACAAATGTAGCCGCTCTACGTTGAACCATCAAGTTCGGAGACTAATCCTACTTCGTAAGGATCCCAAATTGCACAGCAATTTTCGTGGAGAAGTTGAGTTAGAGAAAAGTAGGCTATTTATTTTACTTTCGATGAACATCTCCTCAGAATTCTACTGGCAAACTTTTAATTCAAGTTTGTCTTTCCTACTACGCTTCGAATGTGCTCTTTGAAGGAAAAACTATAGCTAACCATAGCTCCTAGGTATTTATGACGATTCACAAACTCCAAAGGATATCTCTTGAGTTATGATACGATGAGCGGGTAACTTTGACAGAACGCGTAAAAGATATGGTATATGAGTAGTGGTCGAAGTTGTTTTACGATTTATAATTTTGAGAAAATATTAGCCTGCTACTAATTTTCTTCTAATATAATCCCCTAAACATAGTATCAGATGGTTTATAGCGACTACATTCCGTTTACTTGATAGAGTGCATACTGAAGACAATGCACATTATTTAATCATCAATTACTGAAAACGAGCGATACGTCTGAAACTTAAAAATAAGGTTGAAAATTCCAAATTTATGGTATAACAAAAGCTGTATTTTATAAATAAAATTCAGTTAACGTTCGTCCACTGATACGTCTGGCAATCTTATCTAAATTTAAGAGTACGGTACGATAACCGTTTATTGCACCAAAAAGTACCATAACTACTAGAGAGGACTATTGGCCTAACCTCGCCAAAAGGGTTAAATAAATAATAAATAACTGACACGACTGGTAACAACTGAGTAAGACAGAAAATTCCCAGATGGAAAATCTGGCAACAAAATCTGACATAAATTATCCAGATGTAAAAATTTGACATGACCTGGACTCGAAGACGGATCTTCCACTCGCCGATCAGCCGCTCTAACCAATAGCTCAATTGGGTTGAGTCGCTACTCGGAAAGTGGAAGACCAGGGTTCGAGTCCAGATCCTATCTAACGTTTTAAAGTCAGTTTTTGCCATTTATGAAAACAAAAACTGAAACCGAAAAATTTTATTGGGGCAATTAAAACCGGTATGAACCAGCTCGATGGTGAAAGCCGCAGTGAAACCGTGAACGATTCGAAATTTGGCGTTTTAATCGAAACGGAACGAAAATAAGTATGGTTAAAAGCGCTGTGCGAAGTCAACCAAAACCCTTTTCCTGGAGTTAGTCAGGTTTCCTTTAATCATTATCATATTTTGGGTCTGAATGGATAGTAGTACTTGGGGTGTATTCTAAAGTTCACGAACTAAAGGAGAAAAGTGTGGGTACGTCGGTTCTCATCAATACATCACCTTCTGTTAAAGACTACCTTGATAAGATGAGATATAAGGACTTTTTGAAACATTAAGTATTTAGGCTATGCTATTAAACGTATGCTATGACCCTTAACCATTCAGACCTAAGGCCACGTGACCGTTGACTACACGCATTTCGGGACTAACAAGATGATCCCGTAAAAAATTGGATTAAGAACGTCCAAACGATTCGGAAATGCTATTGCTCAAGTCAAATGGAGAGTGGCGCAGGAGGAATTAGCTGTAAGAGGAAACAAGAGCGAAAAAGGCTTAACGAATCTGCTGCTCATCAAATTGGACAGCGGCTGACAACTTAAATGATAGGTGAAATTGGAAGGGGAGAGCGTGAAAGAGAGACTAAACTATAAAAATAAACAAAAACGAGTGTGGAAGACCTGAGTCGAAATCCCTCGATTCTTGGCATCTCTAAAACGACTCATACATCATCTACGGAAAGGCCAGAAAGGACGCGGGGGAGGAAAGAGGTGGCGAAAGGGGGGAGTGAGTTGGAGATGAGGAATAGAGAGAAAGATAGTGGAGATGCAGAGGCGAATACAAGGAAAGGGTGGAGATGGTAAATACCCACTGAGAGAGAGTATTCGACGTAGAGAATAGTATGGAAGTAGAGGAATAAAGCTGATGAAATGCGAATAAAACCCTTATGAATGCGCGAATACTCTTTACTGTGAGGTCGGAAGAAGAATAGCAGTAGTAATAGCATTTTTAAAAGAAGGTCAGCTGAGGTCGCATGGGCTTCTCTCGAAAATAGAACCTGGGATCGCTCTCACCAAAGGCGAACGCGATACCCACTTTGATGTACATCAACTCTAGTATAGAAAGAAGGTTTCAAAAAGCGAAAGAAACTGATAATTAAAGGTCTCGATCAAGGAATCAGGAAAATATTGGTAAAATCCTTTGTGTGGAGTGTTTTTCCGTATGGGTGTGATACATAGAGTTAGGGATATTTTACTATGAAATAATAATTTATTATAAATAATAAATTTTATTATGAAATAATAAAATACTGACGACTGAATCAGTTATATATTCGGCTATACATAGATAAGCCCTGGAAAGGAAGCAGAGAAAACAATTTTTGATGATTAAATTAATAGCGGTGAAAAAAACAAAACGGTTTTATTAAAAGCGATACTCAAATGAGAAATTGAAGACCTAAAACTAGAAAAGGACAAAAGACAGTTTCCCGAATGCATCACGATTAAAATAACCGGTACCAAGTTCTGCGAGGACTGGAATGAGTATTTAGTAGGTCAGCACAACTAGGGAGATTCTGGAATACGGGATCTGCAGATGAAACAAAGAAGCAGTAGAGTCGGTTGGTGTCCTTCGGGATTGAATACAGCTGCGGGAGATAAAGGCTGCTGTGCGGAGTGATTTAAGTTGGTCCTTCTGGGAACAGCGTGCGTATGAGTAGTAGATGCACGCCTCAACAGGTAGACGTGGACAATTAACGCGCTCTCTACGGCTGCATTAAATGCTCTTGACAATGTTAAATGGAATGGCCAAGAGAGTGGGCTTAATGCCCGCGTTGGTATATTATAGTTGATGCTGAAAGGCCAAGTAGCGGAATGTTCGGATTCATAACAGCAAATATAGCTGAGATTATTATTAGGTAACAATAAGTACCTTTCAAAATCAAGTGCTTTCTGACACAATGAACTGTGTACAACGAAATGATCTGATGTAACAATAATATTATGAACTCGGATACAGTCTATGGAATGTGACAACTGCCGCTTTACATAATTTACTGTAGCGATAAAACGATTTTTGTTTCATCGCACTCCAATGATCTGATTTGATGAAAATGGTCAATAGGTGTGAGAGGCTTACTATCCTTGCTGCCATAAAACACGTTCTTTTAAAGTCACTGCGTTTATAAAAGCAATGTTTTTTTGTTTTATGACCTCATATTTTGTATTTGTATATGTATTTATTGTGGTATATTTTCGAGTGAACTGTCAGATAAACTAGAGATTTTATGAATCGTAGCTGTGTAAATTGTAAATTAGCGTAGTTTGAAACTAACACAGCTAATAGAGGAAGTTGTTAAATACTTATGTTCTGTAGTTGTATATGTAAAACTTAGTAAAGTTGTTTTAGTTGGCTGTACATCGTAGTGAAAGTTAGCATCGCCGTCTAACTTGGAGTCTAACAGCGGCGGTATTGTAAAATAAATTGAAAATAAACTATTTCTTCATCGATTAATAAAATACAGAGTCAGCTAAAAGAACTATACAAGCGGCGACATAAAATGTTGTGTTAATATTTCAACATAAAACTTATTGAGATTGATGAATTTAATACAAATGAAATTGAAATACTTTGTAATTTTCCACAGGTGTTTATTTCGCGACCGGTTTCGTAAGAGGGTCTTACATCTTCAGGCAAATTTTACAAATTTCTCCATAGTATATATAGAAAAGTTTAAGGGGGAGGAGGGAGGGGAGGGGACAGGGAATCATGGAAAATTTGGCTAGGTAAAGAGAGGAGAGGGGAAGGGTTCAGAAACAATTGATCGTTGACCAGCATTCGGTTTTTCGGAAAGTTCCGGATCTCCACTTCCTCCAGGAGGTCTAAACGGCGGGAGTTCACCTCTTGGTGCAGGCGTCTCGGCTTAAAATCGCTCTTATGGTCGTTTTCAAGGAGGTGAAGGGCAAAGCTCGAGAAGGGAGGTTGTCTTCTCTGCAGGCGGTAGTCCCTTTGGTGTTCAGCCGCTCTGACCCTCAGACATCTTCCAGTTCTCCCTAGGTATTTAGCGGGGCAATCTGAACAAGAGAGTTCGTAGACTCCGCTGGTAGATTCCAT
>KZ308262.1:1624191-1637402 GCA_000376725.2 Ladona fulva
AACTTTCAAAAATAAATGTTTCAATGTACTGTAGTATTTAGGGCATTGTAGGGATATATCTATGTAGTAATTTAGGGACTTCTGGAGGAAGTAGGGGATTGCCTGGCAGGGCGATGTACGGTGGGGTTTTACCCCGGGACCGCTACGGTAGCCGAGAAGGCCTGCCATGAACTCCGAAAAATCCAGTAATAGCTTTTTACTTACTTATTGTGTCTATTGGGTTTTTATATTTCTATTATGTAATTATTGTATGTATGAATGTATTTTAGGTATAAAACTGCCACCAGGCTTCCAGCCTAACTGCAGATATTGTGACGATTAAACGATTAAACGATTAAACATCAAGATATAGTTGCCATACTTTTTGCTACCTTTGAATATGAACTGAATCTTTATATAATGAAATGCTACGTCCGTCGCTAGGTGAAGTGATACTCTTCCGATACTGTGAACGACACTCTTCTTTCAAAAAAGGGACCTTCGGTTGCTCCACCGCTCGTGGGACTCTATGTCGCAAATTCAGCTCGGTTTCCGCGACATAGTTACGAAGATACACTACGGAACGAATTGAGACGGTAATGGGTATTACCTTGCATGAAGAAAACCATGGGATAAAAACATCCGATGTCCTCTGCCATTGTAAACTTCTAACTACAATAATCCTACACTAATCTGCCAACGCTCCACCTGAGTTTGAATGGACTAATTGAAAATGTCTCAGATACACGGAGATGCTGAAATATTAACTGAAACCTGCAACGAGCTCGGGTGACGTCCAGCAACCAGTAAAGACATAAAGGGGAACTCCCTTTTCGGAACATTTAACTTACGTGAAAAACATAGCCATGTCTCGACTAGGGATGCTCTACAGGTTTACTGACATCAGAGATCCAGTCTCTCTCCGCACCTATTTCTCAAGCTGTGTTCTTCCACTTCTTACTTATTGCTCTCCTATATGGACCATGTCTTCCGAATCTAATCTCTCTATTCTCAATCGAGTCTGAAATTTCTTTCTAAAGATAGTCTGTTTCAGAGTGCCGTCTTATAGGAATATGTCAAAGACTCATCTTCTAAAGCATCTTAATCTTACTTCTATTAAAACCTCTCACACTTTTTCCAACATTGCCTTCCTATATAATATTATCAACAACAAGGTTGATTCCCCTTTCCTACTCCCTCTTTTCTCTTTCCTTTAAGAACAACTCGCCTATCTGATACCTTCTTTTTGAGTACTATCAATAATAAAACGGTCGCTCTTCTTCCGCATTCTCCCAATTTTCAACTCTTTATCTTCCAATAATAACTTCGATCTATTTTATCCACCTCTAAAATCAATGGTAGCAATGATTGCAAGAAACTAATTTTGATCTCTGTAACGCTGATTTCTTAAATTTTGTTATTGTTTTATTATTTATATTATTGTTTAAATTTTTTGATCAATTTTATTATTATCATTGTTGATAGTTAACTGCAATTGGCCTACTGCTGTATGTTGATGTGTTATTAATAAATAAATAAACACCATGATGTAGTCATCATCAGGCGTGGTGATGATTATGTTATAGTGTGTAAAAGGTTGAGGGACTGAGACTCAGTTATTGATTCCTCCTCACTGTTATGGAGTTCCACATTGTGACAGATACATACTTCCACTGATGACAAGTAAAGACGGGTTTTGTGAAAACCCGGAAATCCTTCTAGGAGATTATTCTATTTAAACGTCACTTAATAGTATCATAAATTATGGGGACTGCACAATTAACTATCCACTAGTGGTAAATGAAGCGGTTTAAGGAGATTTGGCTATCTAATTCACTCTCGTATACAATTATCATACACGGTTACAGTACACTCTTCACGTCATTTTTAAGAAAAATAAAGAAATAGCAGAAAACAAATCACGCTCAGGCAGTGAACAAAATCGAGAAACGATTAAATAAACAAAATAATTACAAAAGTAAAATGAAAATTCCGATATCTCATAGAGCATACTAATAGAGTCATTTAATAGATAATTATCAATTTCCATGTCTCCTCTTTTCATTTCTAGTTAGTCGTACATTTCATTTTATTATTAATTTAAATAANGACTGAATCAGTTATATATTCGGCTATACATAGATAAGCCCTGGAAAGGAAGCAGAGAAAACAATTTTTGATGATTAAATTAATAGCGGTGAAAAAAACAAAACGGTTTTATTAAAAGCGATACTCAAATGAGAAATTGAAGACCTAAAACTAGAAAAGGACAAAAGACAGTTTCCCGAATGCATCACGATTAAAATAACCGGTACCAAGTTCTGCGAGGACTGGAATGAGTATTTAGTAGGTCAGCACAACTAGGGAGATTCTGGAATACGGGATCTGCAGATGAAACAAAGAAGCAGTAGAGTCGGTTGGTGTCCTTCGGGATTGAATACAGCTGCGGGAGATAAAGGCTGCTGTGCGGAGTGATTTAAGTTGGTCCTTCTGGGAACAGCGTGCGTATGAGTAGTAGATGCACGCCTCAACAGGTAGACGTGGACAATTAACGCGCTCTCTACGGCTGCATTAAATGCTCTTGACAATGTTAAATGGAATGGCCAAGAGAGTGGGCTTAATGCCCGCGTTGGTATATTATAGTTGATGCTGAAAGGCCAAGTAGCGGAATGTTCGGATTCATAACAGCAAATATAGCTGAGATTATTATTAGGTAACAATAAGTACCTTTCAAAATCAAGTGCTTTCTGACACAATGAACTGTGTACAACGAAATGATCTGATGTAACAATAATATTATGAACTCGGATACAGTCTATGGAATGTGACAACTGCCGCTTTACATAATTTACTGTAGCGATAAAACGATTTTTGTTTCATCGCACTCCAATGATCTGATTTGATGAAAATGGTCAATAGGTGTGAGAGGCTTACTATCCTTGCTGCCATAAAACACGTTCTTTTAAAGTCACTGCGTTTATAAAAGCAATGTTTTTTTGTTTTATGACCTCATATTTTGTATTTGTATATGTATTTATTGTGGTATATTTTCGAGTGAACTGTCAGATAAACTAGAGATTTTATGAATCGTAGCTGTGTAAATTGTAAATTAGCGTAGTTTGAAACTAACACAGCTAATAGAGGAAGTTGTTAAATACTTATGTTCTGTAGTTGTATATGTAAAACTTAGTAAAGTTGTTTTAGTTGGCTGTACATCGTAGTGAAAGTTAGCATCGCCGTCTAACTTGGAGTCTAACAGCGGCGGTATTGTAAAATAAATTGAAAATAAACTATTTCTTCATCGATTAATAAAATACAGAGTCAGCTAAAAGAACTATACAAGCGGCGACATAAAATGTTGTGTTAATATTTCAACATAAAACTTATTGAGATTGATGAATTTAATACAAGTTTCAATTATCATATACAATTACAAGAAATACAGAGGCTATTAGATTCAAGACAATTACAAGTATAACAAACGCAAGCTATCTCAATAGGTAATTTGACTATGATAAATCGTGTCGCAATTTGCCGTACTGATAAATGTTTTAAGGATTATTCCATTTGAGAGTTTTAAATATTCTTAAACTGAAGGAATGAGATTTATCAAGGATAAACCTCTTTATGCATCAATAAATTAATTATTAAACTTTTTAAACCAGTTTTTCCTTCCCTGAAGTGAATACTCAGTTTTTGGCTGACTCTGTACATCTAAGTTAGAAACTGCTGATACTTAAATGTAGATCATTATTTGTCACAGCTTCACAACTGTAGTTGATCTTTATTTGCTCTCCTTCTGTATCGAAACCACCCAAGTGAAAACTATCCGAAATATACTGTTTACTTTTCCGCCAACTCTTCTCCTTCGTTATTTTCAGGTATAAGACCCCACCCACAGATGAAGACGACGCTCACTCCATGCGACGCCACCAAAGGACGGGACGAAAATGTTAACATTCAAAATCGATGTTATGTTATACCTGGTTTTATAAATTAATTTTTATATGTGTTTTCGCGTTTCTTTATTTCGTACCCCTTCTTGTGTGTGAGCGTTTTAACACACCGTGGGTTTTTCTCTAAAAGCCGAGGAGTTTTTCCTTACACACCATTCTTTCATTTACACTTTGTTTTTTTTAATGATTTTTAATTCGTAATTCTATAACTATACTATACATGACTTTGGAGGTTAGGTGTAAGAAAGGCCCACGTGGGCCTAACTTTGCAGAATAAAGAGTTTTGTAACAATAGCAATAACTGCAATGTAACATACTTTAATGTCGCGATAAAACAAACTTAGTTTCACAACAGTTCACTGCACTCCAAGGATCAACATGCATATGGCGACCAAAAAAAAAGAAAAAGTGACAACAGCTCAAACAGCGACTCATAACTCCCACATTATCACTTGTTAATCGTTTAATAAACCATCGTCATAACCTCTTCTCTGTACATCTAATCAAAAGCACACAAGGAAAATAGTTGGGAAACTAAAAAATGAATGAAGAAATTGCACTGGCTCACAAAAATAGTGCGAGAAACGCGTAAAAATCGTATTATATTTGAATGTTTAATCAGTGACCTTTAGCGTGACTTGAAATTTAAAATATTCACGTACGATCAGACTGAATATTTAGAGATATTTTCGTTTCATGATGCAGAGGAAAAATAACTTGCAATTATTTATATTCACCACACTGAATTGAAAGAAATAAAATATCCTCTACTTTGAATAACAAACTCAAGTATAAATATTAATGAAGAAGTCACTGTTTTTCTATCCAAACTTAGCGGGATTAGTAAATATTTTCACTCGTTAATAAGCCCCCAGATCAACTGGCCGTAATATGGAGATTTATAATCTACAGCAAATTGAAAATGTAAATAAACATTGGGCAGTAAAACCAACAGAAAGCTGTGAAAGAAGTGTTAGTCATTAAAGTTAGAAGAAAAAAAATCCTCCACAGGCGAGCAAAGAAGAAATGAAATGATAATGTTCAGTTATATCGTAAAAGTGATTTCTTCTTGTTTCCTAAAAGGAGAAAATATTATAGATAGACTTCCTCGCAGTATTAAATTGTATTGGATGGACCATTTTGAATGCTCACTATTCTAAACATCTCAAATGAACGACTTGCATGTTCACAATTTGAAGCCAATCTTCACACAACAATTTTCTTTCCATCGATGGGGAAGTAATTCTCAAGTAGGTTTTAACAATAGTGTATTGCAAAGTAAATCTACATTTACATAAATACCTTGCAAGCCTCCTTTCGGCGTGTGGCAGGGGTTGTAAACACCAAGCGTTCGAGTTACCTCTTTAGCTTATTGTCATCGCGTATCGTTTGCCGAAATAATGAGACCTTAAAACGACTTGTCCTCGCACCTATTTATCTTACTTTACGCTCACTGTCGGATCGGCCGAAGTAGCAGGAGGTCGAATAATACAAATTACGTCTTCCACAAGTGTACTTTTTCTGAATTTATCCAGCAATCGCAGCCTAGCATATAATCTCCTTTCTTTCAAAGATTCCCAACCTGTGTCTGAGAGCATTTGCGTAACGCTTCCTTTTCTATCGCAACACTTTTTAACAAATCCTATCTCCTTGCTCTGCACTTTCTCGAGTTCGCGGGTATATGTTTCATCCGCTGGATCCTATATACTCGCCGCATATTCCAGATGGGCCTGACTAAAGTGAAACAACATCGCTTTCTAACCTTTTCATCGCATTTTCCTACAATGCGCTTAATAAAACCGAGCTTTTTAGTTGCTTTACTGCAGATTTTTCGGATATATGTGCTCCAGTTTAAGTTATTGGTCTCTCCGAGATATTCAACTGACTCGACCACATTTATATTTATACCACTGATTTTGTACGAGTGGCTCTGACTCAATCGTTGCATTCGAAAAAAATTATGAAAGAGTATTTACTTACATCAGTCGCTCCTCAGTCGCCGTAGGGTAAAGACGTGTTTCTAGGTATCTCCGGAGTGAAAGGGAAATCTGCGGGATGGCTGGAATTAAGTGTACCGTTTGCAAAAGGAAGCTCACGAAGGGAGTTCAGTGTGTTAAGTGTGAGCTGTGGTATCACTTTAATTGCGGGAAAGTGCAAGAGGAATGTGAAGAGGATTGGAGGTGTATTGGATGCGGTAGGGATAACGAAAGGAGGAAACTGGAGGAAATGNTGTTACCACCGAACTAGTAGTCCATCTCTAAGTATGTACTAATAATGAAAATACGGTTCTGGCAGCTCGCAGGGTACACATGTATCTAAATCTAAAAATTAAAAGCCACCTTAGTCATTAAGATATTGCTTGTATAGATATATGCCGCAAGTAATTACAATAGCGTGATGAATAGTCGGTTGAATAGTGCAACGTTCAATTACGTCATAACCATCGCGCCAAATTCATTCCGTATTCCATTAACAATATGAAGCGTACAAACTGAAGGCCCAACCCGGATTCGAATGAAAGTTCCAAAATATCCAGCGCATTTCTCAAACGCGTAACGAAACGTATTCCCAAGTTGCGCAGCCTTGCTCCCGATTATATATTTCATTCAGAAAAAAGAAATTGGATGATGTAAGAATGTGGGAAGGAAAGGGCACATCTCGAAGTCACCGCCTCTATATCCCCAAAGGATACAGGGTCACAATGTATCCATTTGCATGGAGAAGACGCCTGTTGCACCGCTGAGAGAGAGAGAGACGTCGTCCGACGACGGCCATTGTGACACTCAGCAGAGAAGGGAACCATTACCCATGAGTCTCCGCGCCAAAGGATGGCAGTCGATTTATATCCGGCTGAGGCACGCAATCGCCCGGGAATGAATGACTCTCGCCGTGTTGTCAAGGTTTTCCCGAAGGAAAGGATTAGGAGAAGATGCAGCGAATACGTGGAGGTTGGTTATTAGTTACCAAGGCGTCTTGCCAACGAGGAGAATGCCTTCTTTTCTTTGGTACAAAAGAAGGAGGCGAGGAAATTCTACCTAATAATGGGAGCGTCTTCTTTCGCCCAGAAAGACGTCTTCAGGTGATGAATAGATTTAGAGGCATATTAATCTAATGCGGCGTGAACATTGCGAACCTCCCTTAAACCGACGATTATTTAAACGATTGATCTAAGTGATTAACTTCAGTAGCGAGAAGAAGTTTTTCAACGACCTTTTCGAAGGAAGTGCCTTGTCTATGCATAATGAACAACATTCCATGAAAGAAAGTATTTCATAAAAATTAAAACCAGATGACGAAATTGATGAATATAGCCTCAAAATCAACTTCTGATAGGATAAGATAATAAGTAAAAGCAATTTTCCTCCAACTAATTAGTATTCCTTCATTTCAATTTAATTCTTCCTAAACTTAGCTTCATGCAAACTTAGTTTGTCGTCAATCCTATAATAACAAAAAGTCAAATCAAACGTTATCGTAGAATTAATATCGTGTACATACAGTAAAACGCATTTAAAATTAACTATCAGAATTATAGTCAATACATTCAATAAAAGATATATATGTATCCTGATATTTGATAATAAGATAAGCGGCATCGTCCACACAAGCGGCATTGTCCAAATAAGCGGCATCGTCCACACAAGCGGCATCGTCCACACAAGCGGCATTGTCCAAATAAGCGGCATCGTCCACACAATTGTCTTCAAGCAAGGAGAACTAATAACATTTAATTAATGCGTATCTAATAATGAACGAAACATTTAGGGAAATGTATGTTACTAATTCTGCCATTTCATTTTATCAAGATAGCTTCTTTTGTTCTTCTTAAAAGATTGTTTCTACATAAGAATTGAAGCTTTGAATTGAAACCATCCATCAAAAAAATAAATGAGGAAAAACTCGAGGGATGACAATTTATTTCTGAGATCGACCGTGACTTTGTGGAGCCTTTGTGCCTGTTGGTAAAGTCAATCCGAATGCTTTTTGGATCCTCAACGCCTCCATTATAAGTTACCTAGAGCTTTCGAGAAGGAATGATGCTTATCGAGCTAGATGAGGAGTTCGGTAGTCTCCCCGTGCTTTCCTCACCGAGCCTGCATTATACATCAAGAAACTTTTGACGTTAGAACAGAATAAGGACCAAATTAATAACAATTTTCATAGCACTCAATGAGGAGTGACGAAAAATGCCTTTAGCATGGCTCGCTGTTACATTCATGAACAATACTGAGGTCCTGCCACCATATCTTGATTAATGAAATATTATTCATCTATCTTTTGGTACAGGATAGTGAAAAATGCATCTCTCGTTTACTGTCGTCTCGGTCTCATTCAAGGCTGCGATGATATGAAAGTCACTGAGGTATGAAATATGCATGATAATGGCTTAATTAAAGTTTCTCCTGATGCAATGCTACAAAAAGTGATGTTCGTAGAGACACTGTCCTTCAATTACGTCGACATGGTCTGCTCACAGGATTCGGGTTCAGTTAGGAAAGCAGGAGAAAACTACCTCAGCCTCATCTTGCCTAGTAAGCCTCATTTCTTTCTTTTAGCTCTTCAAAGAAAATGGTATAGGGGATGAGTTCCAAACCGCCCTTCTGGCAGAATACTTAACAGACAGTACAAGACAGGCGATTTTGTCAAAGATTCAATTCAAGAGCTTTCACATTTTAGTTTTAAAGAACTTTTCAATCGTGTTGATAAACGTTACACATGGGTAAGGAACTGGTGGAAATGAGGAACTGCTTAATAACTTCCCATTTAATTAGAAGAAACTAGAATACAAAAGCCTATTTGTTTATTCCCCTTCTTACACCGAAAAAGTTTTCTTATGATATTTTCAAATTATGAATTTCATTTACGCAATTGACTGCAAGACCTATGCTCCCTTTACGTATTTGTATAGTGGAGTGCGACTTCTGGAGGAGGAAAATTAAATTGAATCATCGTGGAGAAGCAAGGAGAATTCTGCAGTTTCAATTCCTCGCACGGCTCCTCTATTCATATACAGGTCTTATCGCTCGCACTCAACAAGCGTGCGTCTTCGCGCCGTTGATTATTTCATTTTGCGAAAGTGGCCAATGAGTTCCGTTCTGCAGAGGCGGCGGCTGATGATTGATGGTGGAGTGAAACACAGGCGCTCTCAGAAGAGCTCCAAATTTTATTAAATCGTCTGGACGTGTGAATGCCTTTTTTAGGAAACTACTCGCGATGAGATCCTGACTCCATTTATCAACTGCGTCGGTGTAGATGAGATGAGGAAATGAAACAAGTTAACAAAGGCGAGGAAAAAACGCAGAAATAGCTCGAATTAAATATGTTATTCAATTTCGATTTCACTCTACGAACCAATTTTGACAAATTAAGGAGTTCCTCCAGACTAAAAAATGGTTGGGAAAAAATGTATATTTTATGGATCGTAGAATTATGTTACATTGGCCTGTTTTTGTCTCTGCTAAGATGGGTAACATTATCTGGATTCTGGATTAAATACATTTCAAAGAGAAACGGACATGAAAAAGGTCTGTCAGGAGCGGGACTCGAACCCACGTCATCCGCTTTCCGGGAGAATGTTCCGACTCCTGAGCTAAATTGCCAGAGCATTTATTCGTGCCGTTCGGGAGACGGGCCTCGTAGACAAGGGCCAGTGAATCGTCCGACTAAACTGCATCGTCCAAATAAGNAATATATTACAAACCATATAAAATATGTACAGTACATATTAATGAATTAAATGCTGAAAACATTAATGAAAACATTTATTAACAGTACTTTGGAAAATACAAATAGAAGAATTGCATTTTACAAAGAGCAGATGGGAAAATCGGCACCCCACACCACGGTTACAATATGGCTTTCCCTGAAATCCCATTCACCGGAAATGGCCGTAAATTCCGGATATATCAGCACTTCAAAGTATACCTGATGTTCTCATGACAACAATAAAGCACTTTCTATCACATTTTATAACAAAAGGAAGTAACGTTTAGACACCAGATGAAGAGAGAAATGTCATTCAATTTCTAGAAATTTCTAGGATTTCGTGGCTAATGATAGTATTCCCTATGACAACTCATATTTACGAAATATAATTTACCTTCCAGAATCACTGAGGACCTTTTACTATGATGGGACTAAAAGAAGAGGAGCGAGATTTTCCTCTTTCCTCCGTCATCAGGGGGAAAATATTTCAATGACAAAGCGTGCGCGTTCATTTAATCATTACGGCGTTCTTCGGAATCAGGAAGGATTCCGCGAAATAAAAATAGAAAGAATATTCACCAGGAATAAAGCCGTTGCTCCATCTCCTGGATATTAAAGTCCCACGATAATTTCATCCCTGAGGATAAGAAACTTCTAACGTTCCTTTTATATAATCCTGCCCCGTTTCAGTCTTTACAAGATTTGAGAAAGACTAAGCGAATCCTCTCCAAATGCATTCCGAGAACTCCGACGGAGAAAAAAGTAATATAAATTTCCGCGTCTCATTACCTTTATTCTGATGATCTGAAGTCGACCTTTTGCGTTGTTGTGAGCCAAAAAGAAACAGCTCTAGCTGGAGCTGGATGGAAAAACAATGTTTAAGATAGGAAATAAATAAGATTGGAGTTTCGATATGAAAGGTGGGGAAAAGTGCTCGAGGAATTGAATCCGATCATTACCATTTCGACTTTGTCTTCAGGAAACTCGTCGGATATTGCTCTTTTAGTATCAATATACGTACGCTGGAATGCCTATCCGGATCGTCTTTCTGAAAGACCAAAGAAAAGACTTGCACTAAAATCGCATGGTAAATCTAGTCAGATTTGAAAGCCTTGGGAGTAATTATTTTAATCTAACTCATCCGGGTGCCTGTAAATTTTGACGGTCTACAGACACCCGGAAACCTCAGCTATTCATGTATAGTTTCCTGCGATTTCAAGTGGAGAATCATTCGAGTACAATTAACACAATGCTATTTATCTGAACTTCATTTAATTTCGAGCAGTTCAGTAGTTATATTCAGCTAATGAAACCTATCTAAATTAGTAAACAAACACTTACTAATCGAATTAATACGGCCAAACCTGACTTTGTGGAACTCGAAAAATATTTTGAACGAAAGATGTCTTTAAGATTGTAATGTAATTTCCACAGCAGGTCTTTAATCGACTATTTCCGTCAACGTGTTCATGTCAGACCTGACGATGCCTATCTGAAGTTTAGCCGTTCTCTTCAGGTCTGACCTGAAGATGTAAATTTCTAGTAAAACCTGCCAAAATAGTAGGTCGATAGGCCTCATCGAAGTGATTCAACCACTCGAACGTACACCAAACTGAGGTAGTAAGAAAAATTGGTTTTCTTTTTCAGTTTATTAAATCAGAGGTTATGAATTTACCCATAAAATAGATTCAACGACATCTCAGAAATCTTGAAGCCTGAGCAAATTTAATGAAAAACAGCAGGTGACTATTACAAACGCATTTAGTCGAAAACTGCCATTTCATTTCTCTAAAATTTTTCCTCCGAAATGTTTGCCAGCGGGATAATAAAAAGTTACGTAAGAAGATTGATTTTAAGCAAAGCTTGCCGTTAGAAATCTCCTGTTTCTTCTACCAGAGAACTGGAAGCCTCCATCCAAACAAAACAGGAGGAAAATCCTTTGTTTCTTTTACATGCAACTCTTGTTTCTATACGATTATGCTGATAACTAGGTCGTAAGGGATCAGGGAGTAAATTTGGCATCGCTTTCTTTCGAGATTCAACATTTTATAACAGATTTGACTGAATTAATTTCATAATTCTACCGCGCCACTCTCCCACACGATATGCATAAAATAATGCCTTTTAAACGATTTTTTTATAACAGTACAGCAATTCAAAGGAATATTGGCGTAGTAAAGCTTTCAATTAGCCCACTATGCGAACACAGACCAGACACATACTTCATATCTTTCAAAATTGTTACCTCATTTATTTATAACCAATGTCGAACAGCTAAAACAAGAATACAGCATTAGGCGATATTGTCTGAAACGAATTAAATTTATTCATTTATCTCATGAAGCAGAAAAAATGTCAATTTAATTTCAATGATAAATGGGTTGACTACCGCTCAATTGTTATAGTACCTACTATTGAGTGTTTACGCTGAATTCGCTCTTATGACTTTAAATTCCTGCTATAAGTAAATCTAATACATTTAGTTAATTAGCGTGAATGCTGTAAAAATATGCTGAAAAAATGCTTGAGTTTATCGGAAAGCGCTCATCATAACCATCACAATGTCGCTAATGTAATAACAAATATTTGTATGAATACTATTGCATGACTATCACGATCGTTAACATATTTAAAATGAACTACAATATGCATGAATATTTAATTGCAATTCGTAAAACAAATTAAACAAAAAGGATTAAATTTGCATACATCAGCATTTTATCTACCTCTTTATGAAAATTCCCTTGAGAGCGATTTACGTATTCATAATAAATGTCCACGTCTCCGACTGTCAGTTCTCCATTGCTTCTGCTGAGCCCCCCTCGGATTGTGCATCAGCCTTACTGGAAACCCCGACTATTCCATATACTATTTATGGGATATAAGGGAGACTGCATTTTTGTTTGTAATATTACAAAACTGGGCTGCAACTAATCCTAATTAGCGTTATATCATGAATAAGAATTGCTTCTCTATGACTTTTACACGTTCCACTGTCGTTATTGGAGTACAATACCAAATTTAAGGATATCCATTAGAGTTCGTGTATTAACAAATACCCAGGAGTTATAATCAGCAGTAGTTCATCGTTCAAGGAACGCATACGAAATGCTATAGGAAAGGTGAATAGAATGCAAATATTAACAAGTAGAACCCTGAGGGGATTCCCATCTAAAGTCATAGAAATTGCGTACTTTTCTTTCATTCGACCAAGTCTCGAATAAAGCTGCGCAATATGGGATCCACATGAAGCAGAGTTAGTCTCAGATTTAGAGGTCTAACTTAGAGCAGCCCGTTTCGTTAGTTGAAATTTCAGGTTCGATAGTAACGTTAAGGACGTTATAAATTCCCTGTTTGAAATTCATTCTAATTACCGACGGAAAATTATCATTTCATCAGCAAATTTTCAGATTAACCCACTTTAGTTTTTTTCCTTTTCAAATTAAAGCGAAACAGAAGATTTTGGAAATTAACTTTTATAGACAAATATAGAATATTAGAGAGAGGAAGGATATATAATTCTCCGCTCAAAAAAATTTCTCATTTAATGATTGAATGGAAAAGTACATA
>KZ308262.1:1651322-1690702 GCA_000376725.2 Ladona fulva
CCCCAAACGCCCCCCCAAAACGCCAACTTCTCTGCACAGCCCTTTTGTCTCCCGCGCGCCCACCATTCGCACCAACGACTCCTCCTTTTGCTCCCTTTTTTTAGTCTGCCCTTTCAAATAGAACACTCGAGTCTTTAAATTTGCCGGCATGTTTGTCTGCTACCCTGTCCTCCTTTCCTACCAACTGTTCCTCGCCCCTATATTTATCAGCAAGGATTTCTCTTCTATGGGCCGTGTTGGCCGTAATTTTTCAGCACAGATCCCTTCCAAGCGTCATTTTAACAACTAAATCCTTTATGAAAACCTTTACTTTACACCCTAGTATAGCTTGGAAATGAAAGAAGTATTAAGGTGAAGCAAGTCGCCACCTGTATTCACCAGAAATGCAGATCCTTTGAACAGAAATTTACAATTTATATCAAGTGAATAATTCGAAATTAATCTTATAGTAAATATCAGTATTATCAAAAAAGATCGATCTATGTAAACCCTAGAAGGTTGAAGTTTTGTTTTCGAATTCGCATAGGAGGATTCCCGGAACTTCCCGTTTGTTTTCCAAACGCGAGCTCTATCTGCCGACATACCGCTTACGGAGTGTTTTTATACCTCTAATAAAATATCGATCACTTATCTCCTTACACGCATTAGTCTTTCTAAAATCATCAGTTTTGAAATAATAAATGGATGAGAACATAAATTATTTTTTAACATTTGATAAAAAAGAGAGAGATGAAATTTATAAAACGAAATCTTCAGTTGTAAATAAATGGAGAGAATATGATGAAAATTTTTATGAATACAGTGGTACCTCGACTTACGAACCGCTCAACATACAAAATTTACAACAAACGAACTTTTTTCGTTCTCCTATATGACCTCAAGATATGAACTTAATTTCGACGTACGACCCGTGGTGCTTTTATAATCCCGACTACCGAATGCCATCCAAATAAGATAGCAAATAGAAAGAAGCCGTTAGAAAAATTGACGTAAAAAGATCTTGCAACACTGGAGTGAATTAAGAGGTAAGAAAGAGGCATTCAAATAAAGCCGTCGTATGTAGAGCCACTGATATTTTTAATAGAATGTCATTAATCACTTTTTAAGGGTGCAGACAAAGCGACAGACTCGGTCAACCCTAGACAGTTTTCTCAAACCTTCTACTGAAATGACAAAAGGAATCATCGCAGAATTTATAAATATACTTTCTAAATATTATTTTTAAATCCTGTAAAACTTAAAAACTGATGAATAAAAATAAATGTATTATTGTATAAAAACGGTTTTTTATTTCTAAAATTTCCAAGATAGAACGGATTGATTGGTTAACCATAAGATACAATGGAAAACTGAGTTTCTAGAGACAAACTTTTTGAGATACGAACACGGGTCTGGAACGAATTGAGTTAATATGTCGAGATACCCATGTACAAGGCTTTGGCGGAAAAATTATATTAATATGATGCAAAATATAATTAAGGATTGAGGTAAAGGTGTTAACTTTGCACATTGAAGTTGTGCGGCTAAATCCCAATTAATAACGAATGTGAAAAATAGCTACATGATTGGGAAAATATAATTAAACTATAGTAGAAGATTGCACTTCAGCAGTTCCTGTAATGCCAAGGTTTCCGCATGACCCTGAATGATACAGGAAATAAAATTAAACAAAAGAATTCAAGGATGCACAGAAGTGGGAAACAAACATAACGATTTTACACATTAGTGAAAGACGTAAAACACCACACAAGCATGAGCAGAAAGATGCCAAGATTTTCTAAGGGAAGAATTATAGAATAATGTCTGCAGCATAAGAAGGCATGAGGTATAAGAGGCAGAACTCCTAACAGATAGAAATCTATTAACAAATTGTAAACACCCTGGTAACCGTCTAGCCTATCTTCGAAAAAAAATTATTGTGGCGAGAAAAATGTCATTCAAATACTGCGTAAATAGACGCAAATCAACAAAGAATGTCTAAATGTTATTACTTCTGGAAATTTATGGAAAAAATCTGAAAAAAAACATTAATAGAATGGCAGTGGTAAAAAAGCAGAAAAAGCCATACAGGACTGAAAAATGACGGAGTGATTCAAAAGATACTCCAAAAAAAGGAAAAAGATCCATTTGGAGGACAAGACACGGTAAGAATATTTAACTACAACGCTAATTCACCGAGAGTATTTCAAAATAAATTAAATCGGTGGTATATCAGTCGTAAATGCCCGTAAATAGCTAGCAGATGCCGAATGTAAGCACAAAATATGTAATTTTTTCTGCCAATGACTAAAAACACATTAACTTATAAGTAAACATTATATAAATCGCAACAGGAAGGAACCAAATGGACGTCATATTTATCCTGTTGTTTCTACCCTAACAGCCGCCTTTGGTAGGGGGAAAGCATTTTTAGCATTCTCTTATTCTTTGAGTAGAATAATGCGTGAGTTAAATAGTGAGTTGGCAAGTATTCGAACGGTATCCTTGAGAGTTTCTTTCATATCGCTCCCCATTCCATTCCCTACCTACTCCTCATCTCCAACACCCTCCCTTCTCCCCATTCCACCCGATACCCCACCCCCTCGCATTCCCCACACCCGCCCATCTCCCGCACACTTCCCATTTAGATGACGGATGCCTCCAATATCAAGCCGCTTTTTAAATGAATGCTGCTTTTATGCATGATTTTTTGTTTCATTCATCCCTCCTCATCTTACTTTTTGCTCACGCCAACTAGAATGCAGCCCAACTCCGCTTCCCTTTTTCCTTTCGCTTTTTTCTCTCTTTCCGCCATCTTTCTTAATTCCGTATACCTCGCTTTATTCTTTTTTATATGTTTTATTGTTTGACGTATGCCTGTGTATATTTCATCGCTCTTTGTGCCGAAAACCAGTCTCGGCGCCCTCCATTTTGTTCGCCAGTCAGCGTCTTTCATTTTTTCGCGTAGTTTTTTCCCTGGAAATGATCTGAATATCTATATCCGAAGACTTATTTATTCATTCTCGGATTTTCAATTTTTTCGGATGTGGCGTAACCACGCGGAGAATGTTCCGAGAGAAAAAAAAACGAGACAGAGAGACAAAGGACTTCGGGAAATTACAAGCCTTTGCTTCACATTTTACAGACGTACGGTGAGATATCAAATATCACACAAAAATACCTTACAGGTAATCCTTCGCTTGAATGCAAATGCTAACCAAACTGGATTAATACTGTTATTGATATTGACTATTTCACGTACGGAACAGCGAACAGAATTCGATTGTCAGCCAATTCCAGAACGGTTGTCATTGAAAGACAAAAGCCATTTCAGGCTCTCAGAATTATGACGTCATAGGATTACAGTATTGTGTGCCCCTCTAAAGGTTAACAAATGAAAGCGCACTTCAGAATCTGAGGGCAAAGAGTATACACTCACTCCTACCGAATATATACTCGCTCCTTTGCGGACTTATGCGGTCTTGACTACTGGTGTATTTTATGTTTCATATGTTTAAGACTCTATAGAATAGAAACGTCTTCATTGCGGGCGAGATTGGGAGCTATAAACGAGTTATGCGTTCGTTAATATTAAGGGGGTCCTCTTACCATGTCTTGATGAATAAATTATGTATCATTTGTCTTTTGGTGCGAGAAAGAGAAAAATGTATCTTTTATATACTTTTGTCTCAGTATTGCTCGTAGCTGTGATGATCAGAAATCTACTGAAGTAGTGATGCTTAAGTGGATAAATACCCTTGTCAGGGCTAAAAATGACGGGTTTTCATCATTTTTTCTTAAGTAAAATAAGGTTAAAATGAAAATCCTAACTATGCTTATTGGAATTTATAGTTTACTTAACATTTACTGTATATAGTACACTATTACTTTAAATAATGATGTCGACACAGATATTTTCCCAAACCATATTTCGGAAAACATCTTTTGCGGTACCAGGCATATCTCTTTGGGGTTTCATCTGAAAGAAAATTTTTCTTTTTTAAATAAAATTAAACACATAAAACTAGTTTTTGACGAAGGGATTTTTAAAAAAAATGCATTTCCAAAAAAATTACAAAGATTTAAATTATACATCATTTTAATGAATAATTAACACGATCATTTTAATTATTTAACATGTTTAATTTTTAGCAAAAATAATGACATTGATTAATGTCTCTCCTTAAGAAATGCTACGGAAAGTGTTACTGATTCAATAATTGTGAATCGCTTACGCGGAATGGCTGCACTGGCAACATTCTGGTAATGCGAGGAAAGCAAAGGAGAAGTCCCTCACTCCTCACCTTGCCTCGTACGCCTCATCCCCCTCTCCGAGCTCTTAGTTGGTAATGGAAGATGGGATGAGGCTCCATGACACTCGGAAACTCTTAAAATAATTATCTAACTCGGACAATCTTAAAATAGTTATCTAATTATTCACAAATATACAGGTCGAAGAAGCCTATTACAGTTCCTGCACCAATGTGAAACTACAGAATTAAAATCGAAAATTGGTATTCTATAGAACTCACTTTGCAGAACTGGGGAACAACCCATCGCTTGGATTGAACTTTAAACCGATTGGAAATTCGAAGCAGTTCGCATCACTTCGAGCATTCCCATATTTTAATTTCTCCCTCGACCGTCTACAAATTAAGCCGACCTCTCACCTGTAGTTGGAATAAATCGCGCCACCTCACATATTTTCCCAAACTCATTGAATCTTTCGATTCTCGTTCCAATTTCCGTTCTCTTCCAGTCCGACGCCTTTCGAGCACGCAATGCAACTCTCCCCAGCACTTTTCTCCCTAACCCTCCTCTCCCTCTCATAATTTCTCCCATTCTGCCCCCCGCAATCTTTCAAAGGACTCTTTTCTTGCCCGTCTATCTGCTTCATCCCATTACCTCCCATCCTTCTTCTCCCCATTCTTCCCTTCCTAGCAATCCTCCCTCTATCAACATCCATCCCATCTCCCTCTTACTCGAGCAACCCTAGTTCTTTCCGATCACTCCCACCTTTTCCAAAACCATCCATTCAGCTTACAGCCGTCTCGCCCTACCCGACTTTACCCAGACGATCCGCACTACGCATGTAATAGGATTGTGAGCGTCTATTAAACTCAGCCTTCTGTATGGACTGCTTCTATTTCATGCGTTCTTTCTTATTTTATTCCGTTTACTACGAATTGCTAATCCTATTGTGATATATTATCACAATAGTTTCATAAAAATACTGAATTCTTTGTAATTCCATAGTGTGGCTAAGTCCTGCTTCTGCAGGGTAATATTCAGAAAGAATTACAGAATTACCTCAACTTACGAACCGCTCTACATACTAACTTTTCGACATACGAACATTTTAACGCCTTTGTGGTCCGAATTTAATTTCGAGAAACGAACCGACAAAAACGAAAAACAGGGTAAAGAGATACTAACCTTTCGAATTTCAAACTTCGAACCTAAATATTTTAGTGATGCAGATATAACGCAGACATAAAAACATTTCCTTACCTTCCAATTTTGATGAAGAATTCCTTTTGAAATTCCTATACTATCAGGGAAGCAGTAGACATTAGAGATTGCCTTGTGTTTAGGGACATGGAGATATAACAGAGTTATTGAGCTCTTTCCGACCCGGAAAGGTACATCCTTCGTTAATCGTACCCTAGCGAAGGATGTCACTCTTTGAATGTTCAGATTCATCCATTACCTAATTATAATATGTTAACATTACGACCAACATTTTAGAGAACAAACTTTCAGCAAAACTAATAAATCGGAATTGAAGATTAATAGAAGTAATACTATTATTGAATCGATACTTGTGTGTGAGAACTAGAAAATCAATGACGTAATAACAATAAGAGATCTTCATAGAATAGTTAAACAATAGCACAGCAGGAGGTAACGAACCCATGCGTTCCCACGCTTCTCTTCGAAGAGAACCCTACTTATTCCTCAAAACCCCGCTGTGTTAGTTCCCAGAATACCATTCTCACTGAACAAAACATCGCTTCTGCGTAGAGAACCCTATTGAAGTTCGGTTAGAGATGATTCGTTCATCACCAACTTCCCATCGGTTGCTTTCTTGTACCTGAATTACAATAAAACGAAGTTATAACACTTTGGAGAATAAACTGAAATAAATTTTTCTGTTTAACGTTAGCGTTTTGTCCTTTTTGGATCTAAAATTCTGTATAGGTGAATGATGAAATTCTACAATGATGATCAATGATTACATTTTACAAAGATTTCATCATTTAAGTTGTTATTTTAGCTCGCTAGATGCGGTTGTTTTTAAGTAAAATATACAGCCCTAATTACAACATATCGCACATAGTGAAAAGCTTGGTTTACAATATTATCTCACATTGACGGAAAGACTGCACGCGATTTAAGAGACAGCATATTATTATCATTTAATACTGCAAGAGTTTTTGCACATTCGTGTGCTTGTTTAGTATATTTATTAAACTCTTTATCTCTGTACTAGAAACCAAAACTACGGAATTCCTGGCGCGTTGCGTAACATATGAACATAATATATGAAGAAGATAAAAATGTAACTAATAATGTAAACAGCTACCAAAGATTCAGTAGTACCAGAAATCAAACCTGAACTGAAAGGAAAACCACAATAGAAACACACAATGATTAAGGAATGGTCTGAATACTTCGCAGGATAAAGGCTGATCCCAAAGGAATGAAAAGTGTGAGAAGTTGAGACATGACATGACTTCACACTTGTCATTTCTTTAGAAACACACAAAATTCTATAACGTGATGACAGTGTCAACATTGCCCTATGGGTCTGAATCATGGAAAGAGCGCTAAGAAAGACATGAAATTTCTTAGATCAGTATAGGGTTGCACAAAACTAGATCATACAAGGAACTACGACATAAAACAAGAAATAAACGTATGTTCAGTGAAGCACAGAGCAACGTGCTACAAAGAAAAGCAGAGGGAAAATGTCATACATAGGTCTCCAGAGATACCGAAGGTACCGAGATGGTAATTTCGAAGCCCCTGGAGAGATGAAGTGTTGAAAGGACTAAAATACGATGGTGAGACCAGAACAGGCAGGAGTGCCTAAACCTGGAAAGATAGACGGTGAGTTAAAAACAAATGAAACGAAAACTTGCGAATGTTAAAAATCTCACTAACAACCTAGCTAAACACCCAAAAGCTTGGCCATGATTATATGCTCACATGGCATTATTTTACGAGTAGATATTGTGTTTTGTTGTTGACTTTTTCCACTTTAAAGTCGTATTTTTCCCTTCATGCCGCTTTCTTCCTCCGCCTTTTCAAATTGGGAACTCAAGACACTTCATTAAACTTCATATACTTGCTCGTGGATAAGGCTGCTTTGGATACAGGTGTAATTGATACACATATGCGGAATATTGGATGCTTCAGCTGGGATAATATGCCTGGGATAACAAAATACCCTTTTGGCTGCTGTTTCCAGAGAGGTTGCAAATACCTCTTTGGTTTTCCTATGCTTGTTCTCAGACACTATGCCCGCTTTGCTTGTGCCCAGCTTAGCTACCCAGTATCTATGCAAATCCTACGAGAAGTGAGGTTCTTCGCTAAACAATCTGCCGTAATTTCGTACAGCTACATTCAGCCTGAAATGATTTTGTTATTTTTGAAATAGTTTATCTCATGAAATCTATTGGTCACACTTTTGACCAATGCTGACCTACGTGACACAGAGTCAAGGTCAGTACATTGACAATCCTCAATGATCGAAGCTATGGTCTCATAACTACGACGAGAAGGCCGAATCCGGGCTACTAAATTACTTAACGTGGCCCACGAACACAATATATTTGCACAAGTATACCTAAAGATATAACTATTCTTTTAATTACCGTCCCCATAATCTTTGACGCACGTCATTTTTTAGATTACTGAGAGTGAAATTGAAGCATTATTTTCCAACCTAGTCTTAGCTTAATTCAGGGAAATAATGTTGTTTTTTCCCCTGGAACCCACCAGGCCTCCGAAATTTCCATACAATTGCGTGGGTCTTATTGCAAATTCAGTTGCCCCTACGCTAGATACAATAGTAGACATCAATCTCGGATGGATATGGAAGTGAGCCGTGCTTTCTTTCAGCAACCCCCTTTGGCCCAACAAATCCTATTCCGAAGTCCTTTATGCGCAGCCACACCCACAACTTCTATGACTGATGAAGAGGGTGGTGCGGGAGTGAAAAGGGTGGCGAAAGGAAAAGGGCGCGGGAGGTGCGGCAGGGGGGTGTCGAGGGAGAGTTCTCCGCGTGGCACGGCAATGGGATGATTTTTTTCCCTAAGTCAAAAGGATGGGAAAGATGAGTCCTTTTTTCCTTAAGAACAGCGGGCGAGAGGCAGACGTCTTTATTCAACCGTCACTTTTTATATCCCTTTGCTCTCAATTGGAATCTTCCCCGCGCACGCACCCTCTCCCCATTATGGCGCACCCCTTTCAAATCTCAACCACATTCAAAGTTAATCCATTGTGTATGGGGGGATTCCGTTTACTACGGGAATATAAACAAGATTTCGACGTATTCTACAGGTTTCACTTAACCCGTATGCGTATTTGAGTTATCGGATTTCGGTGTAAACTGTCATTACTCAAGGTTTCGCTAACGATATAAAGATTTCCATTCTAAAAATTTTTACCAAGAAAATTAAAATGTATAATTAGATAACTCAGCATTTTTCACAGAATAAAATAGCAATCGATTGCTTGTACGTACGCTTGTACACCGATATAACCGGGTCACCGGTAAGGAAATGTTTCTCTAAAAATTTCCACTAACACATTATGGTAGTTGTTAAGAGTTAAAAAAATGCCGTAAGGATAATGTATCTTCTTCCTTATTGTGATAATTGTAGTGTTCTTCTTTTGTTTTTCGATAGAAAACAAAAATGTTTCTCGTTTACTTTCAACCAAAACAACGCGAGCGTTGCAACCAAACTTCTCATTACCATTATCTACCAAAAGCTAAGAGAAGGGAATGAGGCATGCGAGGCAAGGTGAGGAATGTGGCAGTTTTATCTTTTTTTCACTGAGCCATAACACTGTAAGAACGATTCCACGAAAGTGAGGCACAATAACTCTACGAGAAACAGTACCCGTAGAGTTTTATAAGGAGAGATGTTAATCAAAGCCATTATTCAATATCAATGTTTAGAAATATAAAACCACAGCATAAAACGATTTGTAGTTTTTCGAAGTTCGGCAATTATTTAACAATAAATCATAGATTAATAAAAGATGTTTAAATTACATTCATTTATGAAAAATTGAAACTATCGATTAGAGCTCACGGGTAGCTAAGTTGGCTGAATGATCGCCTTTGGTGGAAGCGGTCCCGGGCTTGATTCCCATTTGGGGACCCTTACTTGCGGAAAAGCGTCATAACTTAAAACAAAAATTCAGCACAAAATAGTGGTGAATTATTTCAATTCGTTCTTCTAATCGGTTTTTATGTCTTTGCAGTTAATCTAACCCACCGTTAAATTAGTTTCCTTTATCTTCATTGAGAAACTTCGCTAAAAATTTCTTGGTAAAACGTATATCCTATGTCAAAACCTACAAATAGCAATTCTTGCGTTTTAAGGGC
Source organism: Ladona fulva (assembly GCA_000376725.2). NCBI lineage: Eukaryota > Metazoa > Arthropoda > Insecta > Odonata > Libellulidae > Ladona > Ladona fulva. The sequence continues at coordinate 1,660,924 of KZ308262.1, forward strand.
ATTTTTCGATTAATTATGATCGAAGATTTTTTTACAAATGTTTAGATTCGCTCTTAAAATTAAACCCGGGAGTTTTCAGAGCAAAATCACAACCCGTTTAAACTTTCAAGTCTTATATACCGGTGTACCTATGTATAGCAAACAAAGACACTTTAAACCTTTAGGGCAATTCCTCAATATATACTTTATTATATTTTTACTTTATTCGATAAAAGTCAAAGTAGTGTACGGTAAATTCTTCCATAGTACGCTTCGCAACGTAAATTTGGCATCAATTCCTGAAATACGGATCTAAAAGGCATTTTTATGTGAGCAATGTAGGCTCCATCTTTTGCAGCGTAACTCTAGAGACTGTTACTATTTCTCCCTCTCTCGCAAAATCTCGCTCATGCCGAGATCTATGAGATAAAAATAATAAAATCTCTTCGCTTGCAGCCTAAAATGCTATCGGTATCAGGATACATCAGTTGGAACTTGAAAATAGAAAAAATATTTATCTCGATCAGGATAATTAAAAAAAACCTCTATTCCTGCATAGAAGCAGTTAAGAATTAGACAACTATTCTTCAATCACAAAATGCTGAATGAATATTTTGTAAAAGGATACTTCCAGAAATGTTGAAAGAGATATCGTTCAATTTTCATCGCAGACGACGAATACTCGAAAATAGAATCCATCGTCCTTCCACTACCCGTACGAACTGGGCAAAATATTGCGCAAGTCTTTCATTAGAACTCTTGCTAGTCAGAGATTATTTCTCCCTTTAATAAAAATGAATAAATTAAAAATAGTTTTTCTCCGATTTCGTAGGAAATCCTATTTTGATCTGACCTTCAGAGGTAGAGCGAGAAAATTTTCTATCTTTCATTTAAATTTGAGAATCTATCATTGATACATACTTGCAGGTAGGACGCTTTTTTCCTCGTAAAAATAAATCAGAAATTCCCCCTGCGTAACTATCTAACTATAATTGTCCAACGCGGCATTGGATCAGTAATTCATGATTCATAAAAACCCAAACGACAGTCTTTTAGAAAATGAATCCGAAAGGAAATGAAGGCCAATTCCAAAAAAGCATACTTCTGCAGGAAGAGTGAATGTGCCACCACTTTTACGTACTCTTTCATTGTCCCAAGTTAGCTGGTCAGCACGCAATAACAATAAAATGTTTAGCTTTCATAAAATAAAGAAAAATCTGCTCATAGATTAAACGTTTTTTCTCCTCCTCATTGGCAATAGATCAAAGAGTTATTGGGGTAATTTATCACCTCTCCTTCCCCTGATATCTCCATCAAAAGTTCCCCTTTGTTTTGTGCCCTTTTATATCGCCCCCTTTCCGTGATACGCTTTACTAACACTCCTTATCTCAAACGCCTCCCACCCGTCCCTATCCTCTTATATTTTTGCCCTCTATCACACACTCCTCCAAACTTACCTTATCTTCCTCAACTCGTTTCCTTCTTCGTCGCTCATTTACTGCTCTTCCGCTTGTAATATGTCTGCTCTCTTTCTCTCGCTCTCTCTCTCGTCGACGACGCCGGAGAAGAACGAAATATGTCCGCCCATCAAGATGGAAAGGAGATAGAAAAGCGAAAGTTATCCCGGGCTCAAAGTTGGAGTATTTTATACAAAACACGAGAATGGATGTCTTTTTCTCTTCTTCCTTTTTTCTATTGTCGCTTTTTCCCTCCAACTATTATGCTGATCACTTTGCGAGGGTTCCACGAATACCATCTCATAATTATTCCTAGTTATGACAACCAAAGCTGCGAACCAAGGGAACATAATAAACGTATGACGTATTTCTTCGAGCGTTGATGAGACTAAAGAAACTCTTCTTTCATCTGAAATAAACGTAAAAAAATTGTTACAACTATGTATATAATTTAAACTAAGATATATTTGAAAAGTATTAGAAGATTTTTTTATATTAAAAATCTAAGCAACGGGATAAAAAAGTATATTTTTCACGCTTGTTATTCCTTTGGGATCAGCCGCAGGACTTAATCCTGCAAAGTATTCAAACCTTTCCTTAATCTAGGCAAAACTCAGTACTCATAGATACACAGCAGAAAAACATCCACTGAAAACAGGGTATGATAAGCCAGTGAATGTCTATAGTTCAGAATATGTAAAAGATACATACGAGATATATTTAGAAACCTTCAGTAAAACGTAGATATGCTAAGCACGATGCAAGTGAAACAAAAATATGGAACAAATTAAGAATTCAATAGAATATCGTTGAAAAATATAAAATACATATACAAATAGATGCAAATAGAAATAAAATGGTGGAGACAAATTGATATAAAAATGCCGATAAAATTCAAATTGGGCATTTATACCAAAGATATATATTTATGATTCTGAAAATATAATTATAATGTGAGTAAAAGATGAGTCATAAGGAATTACTTGAATATAACAAGATAGAATATATAATCAACTAACTCATAAGAAAACAATTAAAATAAAGATAACAGACGCACAATGCACAATGCTTTTTCAATATGCGCAAAGCAATACTTTTTGCACTTTTATTTTCTTTATAACAATATCAGATACATACAAAAGACAACAATAAAATGATCTGCGTCATTCAATTTAATAAAATGTCAATACAATTTTTCGCCAATAATTGAAAGGAAATTATTGTTTTAAGAACTTGAAAACATAAAATTCAAATAATATTGAAACAAATGGCCATTAAATAAGTAAATTACAATGAAAATCAAAGAGAAGTGTAGATTTGCAAAGATAAAATCTCCTTCCAATTAAATATGGGAAATAACGAATCAAATAATTTGTTAGAACCTCGATTTCATCACCATAGCTAAAGATAATTTAACTGAAATATAAATCAAAATAATATCGAAATACCCTACTTTCAATCGACACTAATAAAATTATAAGCTATTTCCCCAGAATTTTTCATATAAATTCTGTTATAATCTAATATTTCATAAAATACTTAAGATATTTTAATAAATCGACTCCATTAAATTGCATTCTGCAAATTACCCATTTCCATAAAAGGGGAAAAACGGATAAAAAATGTAATACTCCATCAATCGATTGCTTAGTGAGCGGAGAATTTAAAGAACTGCGATCTCATGGACGAATGAAACTTACCAAATTTGGCGCATTTATGAGCTTCCGGTGATACAGGTCCCTCCATATGATAATATTTTGAATGCGTGATGTACGAGGCGTGAACGTGCGGTAAATGAATGAATAACGCAATACTTCCGGGAAAATTAGAGAGGTTTCTGTCTCGATTTAAACAAATACAGCGCCCTATACTGAGTTCACTCTCAAAATACCGCTGTAATGTTTATAATTCTAGGAATGAAACGAATTCCACCAGGACAGAGTACACCAAACATGGCAAAGTAAACAAAGAGACACAAAAGAAACCTTTTGTAACGTCCAAGTTTTGTTTTCGTACAGCGTGAATATTTACATTGCAGTAATTACTTTTGTCTATTTCATTCTATTTACGGTGTTTCTGAATACTATCACTTCCGAAAGGTATTGCGTCGATTAAATGACACGAGAATTAGAGGTAAGACAGTGAGAGCTATTGTAATAACTATGATATACTTCAGCGTTCAACTAGCCCTTAGCCATGCCTCCTTAAGTACTTTGCCTATTTAATAAACGAAAAGAAGATCATTTTTCTAATCTTTCGGAATTTAAAAGTGTTTATTTCGAGTGAATACGCTCAGCTAATCGATGAATAGAAGTATATATAGAATAGGATGAAAGAATGTTCTAGACTCAAAATGAAAATCGAGTTTCATAGTTAAATTCTAAGCTTTTCTAAAATGTAATAACCACTGGGGTTTGGCATTTGAGATTGAGAATCCCGCTTGGGATTTTTCCAAATAATTTGAACCGCATCACTATCTGTTGGCAAAAGTAGAAGAAATAGGTATGGATGAGACGGTTAAAAGCTGATTATAGATTTTTTTCTGGTTGGTAGGTCTAAGCGAGCAAAAGCAGGCGAAACCTTACTCGAAAGAAATTGAAATAACGCACAAACTTTCTACTTTTTCTATAAGATGTCCTTTGGACATAGAGAAGGGTATGAGTTGGGTTAGAATAACGAATCCACTGATGTGTGAGAGGGAAAGACGGAGAAAAGTGATAAAGAGAAGAAACGCAAGAATTCTGAGCGGTAAAAAGAATAGACCTAAAGCCATACGGCCATATGTCTGAAGTGAAAGAAGCTAAACGTAGGAATCTGACCTGGAAATAATCAAAAGGATAAATAACAACTGATCGATGTCCCTTGAAGAGCGAGGTGTGTTAATTATTCTCTTATCCCAGAGGATTCTTTCGGCACCCGATCGTCACTTGTCACTGCAGCCGTGGGCATAAAAACGAGGCTCGCGACCTCCGCCATCTCAGTGAGATAATATTTAGGCGACATTTTGCGCTCAGGTGTTCGTTCGTTGAAGATCGGCTGTTTTGAGCGCCACCGTAGGCGGCACCAATCCCATCAAATGTCGACGCTTAATGATGATAAAGCAGAAGAGGCCTATGCCCTTCAAACAATTAAGCCACGGCAGAGGATGGCATTTGTTGATATTCGCTTCGTCTCCAAGGAGATTTCTTCTTTGATTCAGTCCTACCCAGTCCCTGTCGAAGGATCCAATGACATAAATAGTAGATTCCGATTCCATCTCATTCTTTATATTAGAAAGATAACTATTAGCTAATAGTACTTTTTCTAAGCTGCTAGGAGACCTCCAAGTAAAACATGTCTGCATTTTAATAGCGTATCGATGTAGCTAGAAGATGTTAGTATCATAACGGCTATTAACGTTGTATTTGTTTAAATAGCGACGATAATTAAACAGCGTAACGAAAATGATCTCAGACGCAGACTGGGACTAAACTGAGCAACTTACTTGTAATTTCTTCTTCCGCTTAAAAATCAGATCAACGATCAAATTTAGAAGGAGTCGGTGGGGTTCTACCCCACACCTTCACACAGGATAAAGGCTTGACCATCCGAAACGAAGGAGCCCTCACCCTCTCTACAGACGTCACAACAGAAAGACCCCACCCACACTTAATCCCCCACACCTTCAGAAAAGATAAAAGACCGACCACTAACTTCGCCTATTCACTTCCTTTGTGGAGACCCCCGAGGATGGAAGCCTTGCTTCCGAAATGATCATTGGGCTTCCCAGAAATCGGTAATCCGGAGCTTCCCGTTTGTCTCTGAGCGCGAGTTCCGCTTGCCGAAAGACGGCTTACGGAGTGTTTTTAAACATCTAATTACTATTTTGTGTTTAACGTCAAAATGGTATCCTAACAGACAGCCTATAAATGTGGTAATAAAAATTTAAAACACTATCGAGCGATAAAATTACGTTTGCTTTGTTTCGAATATTTTTAAAATACATATTTAATTCTAAACTTGTACAAATCCACAAAAATTTTTATAATAACGTTTACCGGTTTAGGTGTTAGTGTACGCCATCATCAGAACTGACCTAATGTTTAGAATGTTTTGAGAATCTGAAGATCTCAATTCTTTCTTTCTTTAACTCTGAAAACAAGAGTTAAATTAATTAACTTACCGAGAGACGAAGTTAATCAAGAGTACAGTTTGCATTAAATTCGCTCCACTGTGAAGACCCGACAAATCCATCGAAGTAATGGAAACGGAGTTATGTAGACACCAAACGCACAGGGGCAACCAGTAATTTGATCTGAAATCGGGAACGCCTGTGATAGAGGTCACTTGGTGATACATTCTTGTTTTCATGCAAGGTTTCATCCCATAAAAATATGACAGTCACGACGAACCGTACGCTACAATATTCACTGGGTTTCACAAAAACTATCGGAAAGCAAATAAAACAATGGCCCTACGCGAGGAATTTGAATTTAGGGCGGAATATCCCAGGATTGGTGGCACACAAGAGCTCAGATACGAGCATTGAAGTTTGTTTTAAAGTTGCGCCATCGCTGTTAAGCAAATATTAAGAGACGTTCGCATACAAGAGCGCTTCCTGAGCGTAGGATTACAACAGGAAAACCGCACTAAAGTCAAGCTGAAGTCTCCCAGAGGAAAAAAGTTTCAAGGCAATAAGCAATCGGTTTTTTAAATCCAGGAGCAGCTTAGCATGATTGCAATTACAATGAAAAATGGAAAATGCATTTAAGAGGGAAGCCGTTTAAAAAAATTAAAAAGAAAAGAGTAGTAGTAATAATGAAGATAATTGTACCACTATGAAATACGAAAAATAGAGGCGTATGATACTTAGATCAAGGACCTTTTACGGAATAGATCGATATACAATAAATGTGTTGAAAAATACTTATTTACCCCAAAATAATGAACGTCAACCATATTCTCTGTCCCAAGCACGTTCCTAGGTTTCCTTATATCCTCCATTTCGTTTTATGTTGTCTCATTTTTAGCCTTCTTCTTCGTCTTCCCTTTTGCCCTTCAACCATTCATTCAAATCTGTTGTATCTATCCCATCTCCTCATAATATGTGACCTATCTACTTTTCTTTTTCCTTCCTGATAGCGTTTGGGAGTTCTCTCTTCTCTCTAACCCTGCCCAGTACCTCTACATTTCTTACTTTGTCTGTCCAACGTATCTTATCCAACTTTATTTATTATTTCACTTCTATCCAACATCTTCCACGACCACATTTGGAATGCCTCAATGTCATCCTCTCTCTCTTCCCCAAGGTCCATGTTTCACACCAATACTTTATGACATGACAATTTTACTAACTTTTTCTTTGACTCAAGTGCCAATCTGCTTTAAATTAAACTTCTAATCTTCTGAAAGCCTTCTTCTGCCATTCCAACACTTGCTTTTACCTCTTATTCACACTTCCGGTTCTATTTTGACATACATCCTTGATAGCTGTATCTTTCGGCTCTTTTTATGATTCCTTCTTATCGTTCATGTATGCACGATAAAAATTGGAATATCTCACGAGAATTTTTTTGGGTTATAAATAACGAGTATAAGTTGTAGATGAAGTTCCTTATTCTTTATTTATCCTCGCTGCAACAAAAAGCATACACATCAGCTATTTTCTGAGGAATAAGGATACTCATACTAAACTAACGATACCAACTTGTTTTCAAAACCAATATGTTAATCGTCAAACGCCTCGATAATTAATGATAATACTCCATATATTGCACAATTGTGATTTAGAGTCAGCTAATGATAGTTACGCCAACATACCCTCGTACATATACCACAAATGTAAACGATAAGTAAACCGAGAGTAAACATTCAGACGTAAATGAACATTGTTCGTCAATGAGCAAGGTCATGGCCCCGAGGTCAGAGACACCGGAAGTGATTGAAATCGAAAAGTCCAGGAAGTTTGTAAAGTTTTTCATAAAGTAAACTCCGTCAGAGAATAGGACATTAAGTGCTTCGAAAAACTGCTGTTTGTGATTTATTGACTGTGAGAAGAAGAATGCAAAAGTATCCCGAACTGGAACTTACTTCGTGGAAAACACGCAAATCATAGCTAATTCATACTTTTATGTACTTCTATGGCAGACATGATCGATTATTCAAAGAATATCAAATACAATGGAACAAACATCATGAACATGTACACGGACGCTACTAAGCAGGGAATAAACTTATTATTCTCATCAACATGGATAAATTGTAAATAAATAATAAATAAATTAGCGAGTTAAACTAAGACACTGTTTATATCACATAGTATCATAGTTAATATTATCATAGTTAATAAACTAATACACTCATTTTAGTTGTTTTACCTTAAGACATTGCTAACGAGCAATTAACGTCACAAAGCTACGAAAGTTTAGTTTGCTTACTAAATGATAAGCTATAATAGGATATAACAGAAACAACACGGATTGCCTTAGCTTCCGTCATTTTTGATGGAGCGAGCAGCTTAACTTTCTAAACTGATTTTAAATATTTATTTATTAATAAATGCCTATTCGAACCGAAAGCTGCACAATATGCGGTAGTGCGCAGGGAATTTCTTCGTATATATGTGTACGAGTACACCGCGGTGATAGAGAGTGTGGAAAATACTGCCACACAAAATCTTTCCCGTGATTCAATTTCAATGCAGTGTTTACTTGTTCGGTTTCGAAACCCTTAACATACCATCTGAGGAAAGAAATGGCCCAACGAGGATTTATAATCCTATTTCCTGTGTAGCAATGTTTCGGACTCAATCTTTAAGGTGTTTCCTCGTTTGGCGTGGCTTTATGAGAGTGTGCCATGTTCGACACGCGTCACCATTTGACTCGATGCCACGCTTATGAATCCAAAACCCGAGAAGGCCAGATCAAAAAGGTCGCACCCTAAAGGTCAAAGAGAGACGGGGTGCGGAGGAACACTCACGCTGATAATACTCTTGTCTACAAAAGTCAGATGTACATATATATAAGTAGACACAGGGGAAAATGTACGTTAAAAATAAATCCAATCGCATATATAATCAAGTGCGCGATTCCGTGCATGAACAGCTCTTCACCGGCAGTTTGAATACATGGTTATCTCAAGACATCCTTGCAAAGTGAAATGAATATCCTTGTTAAGTGAAGTCTGTGTTGTAAGACGTTATTCGGTGGAAAATCGCTACAAAGAGGAAAAAACTTTTCGTATTTTTCCACAGACATTTTATCTACGACTGGTTTCACTAGCATGATTCCATCTTCAGGGTATAGATCAGATCCTGAAGATGCAACCATACTAGTGAAACCGGTCGTAGATTAAATATCCTGAGGAAAAATAAGAGGTTTCTTCCTCTTTGATCCTTGTAAAATATTACGGAAAGGTTCTATTCATGCCTTTTTACACACGTTTAAGGATTTTAAGAAGAAAAATTTATCAGAGGTTTCGTCATCAAGAATACCTTCCAACTTAATAAAAACGTATGCAATACATTTTTCATGATATTCCGCAGGATATACGTAATTTTTTGTAGCAAACTCACTGAAGCGAGAGTATTTCACCAATACATATTTCAAACCTAGTTCATTTACATCCATGATACACTGTAGCTAACCATAATATTAAGATTACTACCTCTCTCAATCTGTTGGTTAAGTTAACCATCATTTTAATTACGAGTTGAGGCCTGGCTATCAAGTGTAATACGTTTTATTACGGTTAATCATGAAGTTAAAGTTAATCTGCAGCCTTACTATAAATTGCAATACCATGCTTTGGTCCAAGGGTATGTGAACGACTAAAAAAACTGAAGGTAGGGGGGTAGAGTCATAAAGTAGGGAGTAACCAATCATTAGGGATCATGCATCATTATGCAAAATGACAAACTGTCAGACCGAATCCGGCTTTCGAATAGTTTATATTCCAATATTGATATTCTTTATATTTAGCGCGATTTATAGTTCAGTGATACTGACGATGAATAAAAAAAGAGGTCCACTACCTTGAGATAGTGGGGGTAATGGAGGAAGAAGGATACAACGAGACGGACGGACAGTGTGAGGAATAATCAGGTACTAGAACGGATTGGAGAGAAAAGGGGAATTATTAATACAAAATGGAGAAGGAAGGCGAATTGGTTGGGACACATCATGAGACGTGACGGCTTACTATGCAGGATCACTGAAGTAAACATAAAGGGAAAGTGCAAAAGAAGCTTTGATACGCTCTTGGATCTGAAGAGAAAGCGAAGTTACCGGTAAATAAAGGAGTAGGCACAGGACAGGGAATTTTTGGCTGAAAAGTGTCTCAGGACAGATTCATTTTGTCGATGATCACATTTCAGCATCAAAATGGTACGTCGGGAAACAAATACAATCACTAAATGAAAATGTTTAAGTATTTATTTTTCGTTATCGAAAGAAACCGAAGTAATATGAATGCCTGAGGTTGATATAAAAATTAAGAAAATACTAATTGTTAGTGCAAAAGTGCAGTTTCCCTACATTTGAGTCATTCGCTTGGATATTTGATCCATTATTTTCATCGCTTGCATCATTACCTTGTTAATATAAATACATTCAAAGTATTAGCTAAATAAACGAGAAATGATAAAAATAATAATCGATGCCGGGAATCGTCAGTGCGTGCCTTATAGCAGTAGTTAGAAGGAGAGCAAATCACATATTGATTTACTTTACCGATAGAGACTGTTAACATTCTTACTGTACGGTTGCCGTCAGATTCAGTTTCACCAGAAAATGGCTTTTCGACTCAATTTCTATCAACTACGACTTAAAAACTCAAAAATGCATACGGTCTTGGTTGTCCTTGTTTTATAGAAGAAAGAAAGCTGAATTTTGACAAATCTTTGATGACCAATCCTCAAGGATAAGATTTAGCATATGAGGGTTAAATAAAGTCCAAGCCACAATGAATAGAATTTTCTCTGACATAGATATGCCCTTCAATCCACCCATCTAAAAGTTGAAATAATTAAGAAACACAAACCGACTATTATATTTGAAATGTTTGGGTAGATTTTTAAATAAAACTATCATTAAAATAACTATCCCTTTGTAGAAAAACTTCTTTAAACTTCATAGGATGAAAGGAAATTAATTTTATTTTGTTCGATATATGTGAGTTTTAAATCACCTGTGAGAATATCTTCAAATAGACTTCTATCGGTCTCGTGAAAACAAAGAAATCGAAAAAAATAATATTCTGCTAACAAGCAAAGTGCGAGAGACATTCAGATGAATAACTGTTTATGAAATGGAACCAGGGTAATAAAATGTAGAAGATAAATTTTCCGCAATTATAAACCTCCATTAATACGTTAATTAATGCGCCGGGTTGACATTTATTGCAGTAAGTTACCTCGGTTACCAGGCAAATAAAGTTGGTTGACGAATAAATTTTGGGTGAAAATTAAGTGCAGCATTAAAAATCACGTGCCTCACGCAATTCTTATCTTCCATTTAGCTCTTTATCGAGGGAAAGGATGATAATTTTGATTGATAGCCACCCAAATTAAATAATACAGAAAAGCAACCTTTATCACGTAGAACATCGAGCAATTTTTACATTTTTCACAATTAAACTCTGAGCTTGAATTCTCGACTGGACTAATTTCGCAGAAGTTGAAACAAATTTCCACACATAATTAAAATCATTATGTTAGATTCATTCTGTTCGTCATTTTAGTTTATCATTAGAGAACACGAGCACTTGATTATTAACGAAGTAGTTACTGGTTAGATTGATAAAACAGAAGTTTAATTTCTAATCACCCAACATTAAAATGTCCGTTGTTACATTTAAAAAAATAGACATTTGCATTCTGAATGAGATATGATCGATGAAAAAATATCGTTAAAAATAGACGTTTGATCATGTGATAGAGAAATAAAATTTACAGTGACTTATACACTTTCGTGAAAATGGGAAACCGCTGAAGCAGCATTCTTGATTATTTCAATGGCAATAACAGATGTTTTTATGGTAGCTTGCGATCATGATGATTGCACTCGAGACCCTTTGCTCTAGATTCTGAATTGATGGACTCTTGAGATATAGCAAACGAAGATACACTCCCACCGTTATTTACTGCAGGCAATAAAGACGTTTTTTACCAATCGATTGCACTCGAGAGAAAAATCTATTGGGCCCCGACGTAAAATCAACAAATTAGTCGAAGGGATTTTTGGATCTTTATTTTCCTGTCGGCGATATTCTTAACCTAAAAATATTTCACGATTGCACAGAAATGGGAAAGGCGATTCGTGTACTCCCTTGTTAACCGAACTGGGAAGTAAGTAACACATAACGAGGACATACCATACACAGACAAAATTGTTTTAATATCAGAGTCTTCTACAAAAATATATGAAGTAGTTTATTTGGATAGAAGCAGTTAAGGCTACTTCCATAGATGATAAAATAGTTTATATAACCGAATTCATAAATTTCTTACATAAGAAAAGCCGTCATTGTAATTATGGAGGTAGTGGAAATGAAGTAACCATATCGAATTTCTACCTACCTATTCCTAAAATAATATAAATGTTCTCATTGACAGTTACAAGCTGACAAATGCAAAGCAGCGTCTTCGATAATATTTTTCTCGAGAGAGCAGCACGGTTGTTTCACCAAATGTGAATCGGTATTTGCATTTAAAATAAAAATAAATTTTGATGGATAAGTTAACATGAATTTCTACGAAAGATCTGCCGAGTATGATAATGCAAAGGTTTAAATTCAGTAGGTAAGGAAATATACTTCAGATAAAATATCGGCTGGAAACCGGTAGCCTCCAGCTTAATGCAAACGCAGCTGCGTTTCTGTATAAGTCCCAAATTAAGAGGATAATATATATGACTCAGGATTCCTACCACTTAAATATTGCAGAATCGAATATTTTTCCTAAAAACGTTCTCAGGATCTAAGATTCGGCTATCAATCTTATCCAGGGTTCTTTCCTGAGCGCTTGTGAGGCCGCGGATTTCTTTTAAATGCCGCTCAACTAATTTGTCGAGCTTTGGATTTGAATTTTTGCAACCCTATAAAATGCTGATACTTGATTTAACCAAAAGCAAGGATAGAACCTAAGACCTGAAAATATAATATTTTTACCTTGCAATTCAATGAAATATTTACATATTACACAAGATACAAATGTTTCCAATTTGCATTCCTTCTTATAATCGGTTACAATCTCTGTTAAAATTGTGCCTATGAATCTCAAAATTTCGGAATATGTAGCAGAAGGTATATAATATTGATTTAATTGAGTTAAATTAGATAGTTTTAAATTAGTTAAGTAATATCATATGGTACTCGATGATAATAGAAATCACGAAGAAAAATACTCTTTCACTTTCAGGAAAACCTAAAAAATGAGAGTGGAAAACATTTGGTCTTGAAAATGTACACCCGAGGTTTTTGACCATAAGAAATAGATTTTGGATATTATAAATCTCGAGAACAACTCAGCAGTTCTACCAACTAAAATTTCAATTAATTTAAATACTGTTTGTATTACATTTCCAGATAAATCTTGATTTGCCATCTCAAATTTAGAGTCAATCACTCTTCCTGAACAACTTTGAAGGCCACCAACTTCAAATCAGGGCTACCAACCATAGCGGTGCGGATCCCTCAAAGGACTTTCATTTCATCGCTGTTTTCATAAACAATAGGATTTCGTAAGTACAGATTCCGACGAAGAACCGACGAAGCTTTTTGGGATATGGAAACATTTTGAAATTTTTCGCATTCGAGCGCGAAGTCTTGAACCAATTTTTCTGATTACTTGTGGTGGAGAAATACCCCGCACGTGCTTCCACACCTCCCCCTCACTTCCATTACCATATCCATTGCGAAGAAGCACCGCTATCCCACACAGGTTTCTTCTTATTTATTTCTTTCCCAACACATTCGGAAGCTCTTCTCATGCATGGGAGTGCGCTTTGGAGGCGTAAGGAGGCATAAATAAGAGAGGATGGATGGATGCTGGGGAGATTTAGAGAAGGTACGTTCCGAGATGGAGCGCAGGAAAGTGACGGAGATGACTGGTGATAAACCCGCACTAAGAAAATGCGGAGAAGGGAGGACTGCGGAGTGAGGAGATGGCCCATATTATGAGGAATATGAAGGGTTATTTAGAGGGGATGCGTTAAGTGGAGATTAAAGCGAGCGGCCGGAGATTGCCGACTATAAAAATAGAGGGAGCAAACGTTCCTCATTACATCTACATCACTTATAAAAAACACGTAGACGACTACGCCAACTGAAAGACCCATTAATATTTTTCTGTCTTAGGAGCCAAATGATGTCACATTTAAGGGATAGTGGCATCTTTATGGATTAAGATCCTTACGTGGATGCGGGAGTGCGACACTTTGGGACATCGGAGACAAGTTTACGCAACAAACAAATGAGGTTACAAATAAGTAAAACTTTATTGCAATCTTGAATATCTAAAGTGGAGAAACACCAATAGAGATCCAACGTAATATAAATGAAGGAACATGTATTTTTTTCTTTAGATATATTTGGTGAGACTCATGAATTTTTGTTAGTAAATAGATATTTGTTCATATCATATCAGCGTCTTCCGTTTTGATTTTGCTATGGAGCCCTTGCGGCACGAATTGTGGAAACCCAAGTGATTGCATTGTTGAAAGGGTGAAATTTAAAGAACGCAAAATTAAAGATCACTAAGCTGCGAAACGGTCTTGAGAGACCGTTAGACAGCTTTGTGACAAGATGGTGATACTTTGTGACAGAAGGAAAGGAGTAGGTTGGTTATCTCACAAATACCGTGACATTATTATAGGATGTTTCCTAACTGATCGATAAAATGCGATTGCCTACAGAAGAGTCCACACAATTAATTTAATGACGAAAGAGTTTTAATCGGTAGAATGCGTAAAGAATATCAAGAAAGATGCATTCTGTTAAGATATATCATAGCACGCAATTATTCTGAAGGACAATTTGTGTTAAAGTCTTATGCAGCAACTCTATCTAAATACTTGTATTAATATTATTTATGTCCTTTAAAATTTTTACGATAATTCTTATTCGTTACATCGATACTTGAGAAAGTTTTCACTATCGGAAGGACTTCATTATGTAAATAGGACAACTATTTGAGAGAAATTTAAGAAGGGAACCTGCGTTTCAACGACGATTTTAATTTATTAAGGTATTTAATTTGATAATGAATAAATAAGACCTTTAGGTTGAAGAGAGAGGAGACTAGCATACTTCTTTTTATCAATGTTCCCTGAACAGAAATTCACAGATCATTACAGATCAGCTAAGTGTCTACAACATCCTACAAAACCTTTGTATCCTTATAATAGCTTCTAATACCTGAAATTTTACGATATATCCGAATTAATAATAAAAAGGGAGATTATGAACCGGTTAAACCACTACCATTACTTTTGGATGCTCTTTCCTGCTGCATAAGAACAATTAAAAGAATGACACGAACAAAATATCGGAATTTGATTAACAGGATTAATGTCAATTCCAAATTCATACTACTTACTATTTCATAAATTAATTCTATAAATATACCTCAAAGAATTTTCAAAATTTTTTAAGAATTTTTTATTTTTCAAAACAAAACAAAACCGCAATATATGAAAGCAAAGGAAACAAGACAATTTCAGGACTAAAGTCCAAAAGTCGACTTAAATATTTCCGGCGTGAAGAACAATGTGGACACCGCGAAGTTTAGAATTTCTATGGAGATGAGCGAATTCTCTCAATCATCAACGGACTCCAAACTTCTCAGAAAAGGAAAGCACTGAGACAGAAACGAAAAAAGCTGCATTCGCCCCCAGTAAAAATTGAAGATTAGAATTAATGTTCACTGCCCCTTTCATAGAAGGCGCCACTTTCCAATCCACTAGCTCACATATTCATTTTTTAAGAACGATTTTATTCCCTTTTACTGTAACTCTCTTCGGAGGAGAATTATTAGCTGGAATATCCTTTACATCTTCATTGTCAAAGGAGGTGTGGTACACTAAGAACCACATATGATTTCTTTCTGTCCTTCCTTTTCAACTCAATTTAGATGAATCCCAAGAAAGAATGGACTTGAAATAGTCTGACGGGACCGGGAATCGAACCCGGGTCTCCCAATTGCCGGTCGGGTGCTCTGTCCGTTGAGCTATCCCGGCAAAACATTTCTCCAAGCCATTCGGGAGACTTTACCCGTTTTCCTGTGCCTCAATTTAGATGTTTAAAAACACTTCGTAAGCCGAACGTCGGCCGATGGAACGCGTTTGGAGGCAAACGGAAAATTCCGGATTACCGATTTCTAGAAATTCACCTTTTGCGCAGCTCTCCAGTAATACTTCCACCTTAATTCCTAAATATTGATGATCCAGAAAACTCCGTTTGTCTCGAAACGCGAGTTCCATCCGCCGATATCTGTACGACTTACCGAGTGTTTTTAAACCTCTAATTCATTAACGGCCGTGTTCCAATGTTTCTTCCTTCCTAACGTATCAGTGTCCTATTTACAGTCGACCCTGGGCAAGTGATAACTTGATAAGCGAGCAAACTCTTTTAGTGAAGCTAACCGCTACGTCCAGTCTTTTTCCCCCGGAAAACCTCGGTAGGTGAGAAAGTTGAAACCTATAAGAGGGAGTCGTGTTTTACACATCCGGACCTTTGTAAGTGGGACCACCTCGTTTTACACCACAATATGAAACACTGTCTTCTAGGAAATGCTGTGCGTTATTTGAGAGATCACGGGTAGGTTTTCCGCATGTCTAGAAAAGGTCAGGTGAGCGCTATTCTACAGAAAAACTTGACGAGTGTCCGATAGCTGAGTATTTAGTCTTCGGGAACTCGGAATTACCTCGTCCACGAACAAAAATGGCAGCAAAATTGATATAATAAGGCAAAAGGTAGTTTGGATACAAAAGAAAAGCCCTTTCCCAAGAAGATTAGATGGAGCTAGAATAGGTCCATCAAATTTAGTTTAGGTTCGACGAAAATTGATCAGTCGATTTTAAATAAGATTTATGCGTTTGAAATACGTTTTCATAATCTTAAAATTGAAAAACAAACTGCACTGACGGGTTTCTTTAAGTAATTGTATCATTGCATACTAAAGATTTTGACATCTATGAAATAATGAATGAGCAAATTGAACATCGTATTTTCCATACGATTCTATTATTCGTCAGTTTTTGGTCTTACAGCCATCTTTTTTCCGTGTGGAAAATACGTTCAATGTTTTCATTAATTAAATAGCGTTCCACGAAGTAAGGTTTAATCATATTCATTACCAACTATGAAATAAATTATTATTACTTGAATCCTCATGAATTCCTCATACTGTTTCCCTGTTTCTTAATACCTCTCAAAATGTGAGATAAATAGTTGCTAGACGTGGATCAATGAAAACGCACTGGAAAAGAGAGAAACATCTAAAAGTGAGAAACAACAGCCTAAAATTCTCGCTTCTCCACGTATTACTGTATTACTCTATTCTTTTATCTCTGGATACTCAATATACGCTTGTATCAGACTGAAGAACTTAAGAAATCAGGAGAGAATGTCTTAATCGCACTCTAGCAAATACACTTCGTAAACAAGAATCACTGCCGAGTCCATATTAGATAAACATAAAAGCATTAATTATAATAGAACGTTATTTTATTCCCACACCGGAAATTGCTTCCAACCAATTGCCTTGTCTTTGGATCTTTGGCATTCAAAACATTTACTGACATTGATTAGAATTTAAACCATCGCAAAAAATAAACTTCAAAAATGTTATCTTTTGATCATATATACCAGTTACAGGTGGTCTAAAGATGCTTATTTCTACATTTTCTCTACGTATAATTTTCGAAGTTGTTTTAGGGATAAAATGAAATTAAATGCATGGGAAAGTACTAGTAACCTCCAATTGCTTAATTTTGTCCGAGTTTTACCTTTAGAAGAAACCGGCACTCAGGAAATATTAATTTCTGTAAACAATTTATACATTTGATGATCATTGCAAGACAGAGTGATTTACAGAAAAAATTGATTTATGAAAAATGTTGTCTTCACATCGATTCAATTGGAAGATAAACTTAGAACAGTATTCTTCGAGAAACTGAAAAATTACTTTTATTTTATGATCCACAAACACCTAGTCAAAACTACTCCAGTCATTATTTACTGAGCCATAAATACAATTGCCATTAAGTTGAATTAAACTTGAAAGTAATTTCAATTCTCTCACCAAATACGAGCATACCACATACAAATGTAAGCATGCAATCCTTAAACAGAATATATATACGCACAGTAGTAATCTGCGAATACTACGCAAAATACTAGAAAATTAAAACTCAAGAGACACTCAGGAATTAAAGACATTACTAACAAGGATTACTTGAGAGATACCTTTCCAGGAAATAAACTTACTATAATTTGATAACACTCAAGTTAGCATTACGGAATCTTAAGACAACCTACAAAGTAGCGTGAAAGCACGGATAATGAATTTAAATTAAACTCGAAACTTTACTCGGAATAATTTCAGGAATGCCGCTGAAGATTCTTACCTCTCAAAGTGGCTATAATTACGATGTGCAGAGGAAAACTAATCGATTCACCTCATTCGTATGCCTTCTTACTACATCTAAATTAAATTCCCAGCGCTCAAATTCAACTAGTAATTACCTGCGGGAAAGAATTACTCGAACCAACAAAATAAAATTAATAATAAATGATAATTAGAAAGGTAAAACAAGCTACAAAAACTAACGCATGGAGACAGGCGTCACTAGGTGGTAAAAAGAGAAAAAACAGGCCTCCTCGTGAAAAAATTTTGATTAACCATGATGAAAGATGAGAAATTATCATGATTTCGGAGCAAGGCTCCAGAATCAATTAAGCTAATGCAGTGATTGCAGTAATTATATTTTGGGAAAAAGTAGTAAATGATACATACAGCCAAAAACTTATTAAAAAAAATAAATAAAACAATAGTTCCATGCCAAAACTTGAAGTTAATGAAGTATCCATGATTTTTCGTTAACATCCCATTGTTCATTTAATATACTGTTTTTTAGCATCCTATTTCTAAAAAAGGTATTCCTTAATTCTATCCGAATCAGTCCAATTAAAAATCATGCATTTTAGCATGAAAACTGATGTGTTCGATGTTCCTATTTCTTTCAAAGAAACATTTTCCACAGACTATTCGGTCAGATCGTGGCTAACATAAGGTCCGAGACGTGATTGTAGATACATTTTCAATCGAAATGTTTTCTCTCAGAAAACTGTATTATGATTGTTTAAATTTCAAGATATTTAGCGGAAAGGCTCAAGTGTTGGCTCTGTGTTGTTATGCTGCTATTTACCGAGTTTTTATTTTATTCTATCGAAAAATGTGAAAACTCTAAGCAAATGAATCTCTCGTAAGAAGAGCTACGAGGTAAAAGATATCGGAATTAATCAAAAATTTCGATATTTGACAAAGCTAAATCGACCTGCAGAGCCAAATAGACCAACCTTTAAGCTGATATACTACCTAATTTAATTGAGTTATTGTTTTCATTTTATTTCAATTGTTTATTTCAATGTATTCGGAACGCATATATCAGAGCCAATCAGTGACAACGATTCATTCAGAGAGTAATTCAAGGGCTATTAAAGGCAAAGCTACCAACCACCGATGGACTCAAAACTTTTGTTAATTGCGTTGCTTTTTCCGATATATTGCATCGTAAACGAGATTATGGAACTAAATTTCTGACGCAAAACCACAGAAAATGGAAACATAGGTAAATATCACCAGTGAATCACTCCGATATTATTATTCGTTAGAAAATGCGATGCGATAAAATCCACATCATCTATTTTTATACAAATAAGGTGTAGACATTTCACACCAGCCGATATGTTTTTGTCCGAATTCCACACATTTACAAGTGTATCCACACTCGCGCTTAGTGTTCCATAAGTTTAAACAGTCACACATCGCAATTTTAATCAGTAAAAGTAGTTTAAATACTAATTAAATTGAATTCGGGTCTATTAAACATATACCTCGTCTTTCTTATGCGCGCTTGGTGGTAGATTGAGCCAACATACAAATCTCGTTATACTCACAAAAGAGCATTGAAAGTGACCTCCAGAGATAGAAAGGGCACCCCACCACAATATCACCCGACACACAGATGTCCGCAGATTTAGGACTGCGATTGAGTCAGTAGTTAATGGTGGATACATTTTTGGAAAATAAATAACTCTAAAGCAAATTAATTTAAATACCTTTAGTGCCTGCAGTCTCATATTTTCTGGCGGCCGCTTTGACTGCATACATTTTGACCGTTATGAAATCGGTATTTCTTAGCAGCCATTTAGTCATAAAGAAATATTTAGGAATTTCGTCCACTTTATTTCATCAATGTAATGCCATTAAAAACTAAAATATTGTAAAATCTCGATTAGCCGAATCCCAATTAACCGAGGTTCTGCATTATGCAAGGTGCATATTTGTGTGCTTTGCCTTATTCACTTATACCGAATACCTCTTAAATTATTTTTGCTGTAACTGCACCAAGCCTTTTCAGCATGGACAAGCAAATGGTTTTCATTCGCACGGGGAATCCCACCACTATTATATTCACCCTATAATGTCGAAAGAAAAGAAAACTGGAAAACGGCTGTTAATGAATTAAAGGAAACAACCCGTAAGCCGCGTGTCGTCCTTCGTGGAACCCTTGAGAATGGAGACATTGTTTTCCAAACGATAGGGTGATTCTCAGAAATAGGTAATCCGTAACTTCCCGTTTGCCTCCAAACGCGAGTTCCACCCGCCGACGAAGTGTTTTTAAATCTCTTTAATGTCACAAACTGATTAGAATGTCCTTTTAGCGACGATCGCCTTACACACTAATTCTAAAATTACCGTTACAGGTATTTAGTGATACTGATAATGGCGTGTTTATTTCATAATTTACGTACGCAAGACGACTCTTAAGTATTATGCGAGTTTTTGACTATCCGAAATGGGTCCATTCCACGTTAACTCGGAAAATCGAGGCTCTACTGTACCACATATAAGCTGCAATATCATCAATTCGAAGAGTCATCAAATGAACCATTTATAACCCTGAGTCGCCACTGAAATATTTTCCCGGCCTCTGAAGCTGCAGAACCTCCCGAGCGTAAAAGCTCAGGCAGTAAATCGACAAAATGAAGAATAACTGAAGATCGCCTTCTTTTATTCCTTCACGGTACACCTGAGTATTCAGCTAACATTAGTGACACACTAAAGCATAAGTTTGTTTTTTACTTTAAGAATTCAAATAAGGATGAATAGGACACTATGCGTAGATTTTAATATTTTCGCAACGGAACTCCTTCAATCCTAATAGAATATGCGAAAATAAATTGCTTCTATGATGTACTAGAAGTATATGGTTCCGTTCGCCGTCACGATGCACCAGTCGCACCACACCCGCGTGCATATGAGACACTATGATTCCCTCAATGTTCTCTCTGTTGGGCGGAAATTAAATTACAGATGGCGCTCCTATCACGTCGCTACTCCAGGAAAAGAAATACCTCGCAAATCGATGAATAGTATTTGTTATAAAGCATAAAAAACAATGCGATCCAACTACACAATTAAAATTGAGCAAAATCTTAAATTTAATTTTGAAAACTATGAATGATAGCTTTTAAATTGCCCAAGAAAAAGAAAGCATTCTGAAAACCGGTTAAGACCGTCGAACTGCCAGGCACCCAGCTTAGAGGTAACCTTGTCTGAGGCCCAGAGAAAGAACGCGCTTAGCAGAGGAACATCTTTTCGACCCAAAAACGTCAATTTAAATAACTGGGGTCAAATCTCCGTTAAATGGAATAAAGGTAAAAATGTTTCAGGTAACACATTAATGTATCTATTACTCCGTCCGCACTGTCTCAATTTGTCGGAAACGTATGAGTCCGAATTCAATATTTTCTAACGATACCCATTGTATGTTAATAAATGTCTTGATCCCATTAAAGGGGTTTCGGAATTTCTAATGCTCGAACGTAAATTTCAAATTCAAGAGTGCAACGCCGTTATACCCCATATACTGCTCTGTTACTTTATACTCATTAACAAGTCTTTATCTTAACAGATGAAACTATCCTTATGTATAATCGGTCTTTCAAATATTTTTAACGTTATTACTTAGTATTATGATATACCCAATGAATTTTATCATTTTAGATAGTAAAAGCTGGTTTCTAGGAGTGAACTCTTCCCTTTCTGTTATTTTATCTTCACCTTTAGTATTGTTATTGCTGTCCTGGCACTGACCTGACTTTTTTGGAACTATTACTTGTATTTCCTTATGTTCTTTTTCAGTTTACTTCTTATGAAAAATTATCTCTATTTGATTCTTTGTAATAATGTGCCTGCATCGTATTGTGTGCCTTTCAGATTTGACCTGCCTTTTCCATAAAACTTAGTTAACTATCAGTAGATTTCGCAGGTTCTTCACAACCCCCCTCTTGTAGGTGATTTCCTGCTATGCTGTATTTTTTCCTAATTGAAATCGTATGTATTTAAACCCTTTAATTAGTTTTATTAAGTGCTTTTTTATAAAGCTATACTTTATATTTCATATGACGAAAGGTTAGATGTAAAGATAAACTTTGGAGTCTCAGTCGCGCCCTAACATAGCCGAATTATTATTATTAATATATTGTTATTACTATCATCATCACTGCTATCATTATTATTCTGAATTTGTTTAAAATATAGCGTAAGAGAAAAGTACGGACCTTAGACAAACGATCTCTCGGAGACAGGAATGAAATTACAATCTCACATTACAGCGAATTCTAGGTAAGGGGATCGCGAAGTGGGAGCGCCGGGATCATGCCCCGCCGCGCGTGTCCGTGGGTTTACAACCTCCGTCCGTTTGAGAAGGCTCAACTCCTTAAGGTCGGCGGGGGTCGACGCATTGCTCATTCCAACCGCAGCGGGGGAGTGTGTTTCAACACGAGGGGTGGAATTGCAAGAGGGGCACTTGGGAAATGCGATGGGGGTCGGGATGCATGTGCGCGCTCCATTCCACCCCCACACAACATGGTGAACAAGCGAGCTCATAACACGCTATCGCTCTACACCATTTCTCGGATTCATTGAACCCGAGTGCATATATAAAAGGCACCGGATTTGTCCTCCGATGATAACCCTTTGGTGCGATTTAATAATGTCCTCTGAACGTCTTCTCCGCATTGATTCCTTACATCCGGTTCCAATCTCATAACTCTCCCCGCTGTTCGCCCTGCCTCATTTCCATTTCCCCTTTCAAGTACAAGCGCAATTCTCAGTCTGTTTAACCCTATTCAACCAGTTCATAACTACATACGTAAGAGCATTAACTCATATTTTGAAGAGCCCAAGCCTTGTTTTTTAAGTGGAACGCATAATATATACATACATGCATACTTTTCTTTTATCATTACTTTCGTTACTCTTTTGTTTTCAATTTAACCATATTCCTTTTCTTCTTATGCTTTGAAACGCATAATATATACATATATGCATAATATTTTTTTATTACTATTCTCCTTACTACGAGGTACTTTAATATTTCTTTGTTTTCAATTTACCCTTATTCCTTTTTATCCTTGTTGTTTTATTCTTTTTTCGATCATTCTACTGCTTATTTCTTGCAAGTCAAATTCGACATCTTTTCTTATATTTTCTGTTCTGTTCTTTTTTTCATGAGTACGCATTTATATTGTCTATTTTTAAGGTGTGCCGCTGAAACTTTTTCTTATATTCATCTTTCCCCTCTTCTCTTTGAATTTTGGTAGCAACAGTCAGAAATTCAGTCAAGAAGTTAATCAATATACAAATAAATCGATATCTAAATCAAGAAAACTACCGATAATAGCCTTGGAAATTAAGAAGCGAGTGAAATTGGATAGAATGAAAGACAAGACAATGTTGAGGAGTATTGGGGGCAAAAAAGCTAATCATTAAATAGCACAAGAGGACTTCAAATTGCAAATTTAAAGCGGAAGAAAACACAAGAAAATAATTATCGCAAAAGGGAAGGAACTCGCACTTCACAGAGCAGAATAAAAATAGAAATCTGCAAAGAAAACGAGCACAAACATGAGCAGAAGAAGGAAGATTACACCGATGAAAACTGCGGCGACCCTCAGCGGCGACATAACAAACAACAAAACAGAAACACATCGTCAGGGGTCGGAAATACCGTGCTACGACATGTTAGCAGACTTGTCTATACCGACGCTGTTTACGTATTATTTAAGTTTGTTTGAGTCAAAAGTTTGAAGTCAAAAGGAAGGATAACCATAGCGCTAGAGTGATTCTTATGGAAATAAATGCTACTCACATGAAATAAGGACTCTTGAGTGGGTCATTCTCCGTCAAAGAATAGTGAAAAGTAAGAACATCTCCGAATTATTTCGCGGAATCTCAAGGGGCTGAAATTAGCGGATATCATAGTTAATCTGCAACATCAAGTGAGGGAATGCGGGTTGGGACAATGTAAGCAATGCCGATGGTCTTCGAAAATGTTGTCGTCGTTTCGAATAGTAGAGGTAACCAGAAGAGATAAATACGCTCAAATAACAATCTATCAACTAGAGACAAGCTAGAGACATTCAAAATGGTAAACTCAGATAGGAAAGGGTGATGCAGATAATGAAACCTCAAATTCCTCCCTTCAATTACACTGTACAAACATTTATTACGTTACCCATTTTAAATGATATTAAGTTTTCGTTCAAGCGATAGGTTTGGGATCCCCCACACGTCCTATTTTCATACATATGTATCACAACTCCCCCTCTGCCTAATAAACTATTTCTATTTGTTCCGTCGAATAATCGACACTACCACGAGACAACTACCACGAGATTCACAGCTATCTTCCTGAAACTGCCTCCCTTCTCCTTTCCGATAAAATTTTATATGAACAATTTAATTTTAGTATTATAAATTTGTACTGTGTACGACGATATCCTCATCGATATTTACCACCGAAATACAACTCAGTTATCGCGCGATGCGCATTAACTGCATACAAAAGGCTTGAAATCGAATATTAAAAATACTTTTCCATATTTTGACGTTCGGATGACTGTTTCTCATCCTTATTGTGCCCTCCGATTCGGGAAGAATTATTTTATTTATGAAATACAACTAAAATTACTATATCTCATATAGCAGAAACGATAACTATCAATGGTGACGTAAACTTTACCCTTGCCCAAAAGGCAAAATACCGCGGTAAATCGCTGTAAGATCAAAACGCCGCTGGCCGTTAAAACGCGAATTCTTAACGTTTTTTCCCTAACTTTCGTGTTTGCCCATTTTCAATGCATTTCTAATAAAGTCAGAGTAGAATGAGTGACCAAAAGTGTAAATGAATTCAAGTAAGCAAGACATTCAGCCTTAACTACATTATTCGCTAATAGCTATTGCTCTCAAACAATACGCTATACCATTTAAACAGAATTAATATAATGATAAGAAAGTAAGTATTTATATTTCACGTACGCAAAAATACTTTACTTATTAAAATAGAAAAAGAAGGTGATGTAAAATGTAATAGTCTCGCTATATATTTAACACCTTTACCTCTATCCTTGTTATTCCCTTTGGGCGAGTTTACCCTATAAGACCTGCTTTGTGAGTTGGCTGCGTCAGTGAGGACCTCAGGTGGCTGTTAGCGCCACTAAGTTGGAGACTGCCCACCTTGCTAACAAAAGCAATCCCTTAACAGTGTGCAATAGACGCGGCAT
This sequence comes from Ladona fulva, assembly GCA_000376725.2. Classification (NCBI taxonomy): domain Eukaryota; kingdom Metazoa; phylum Arthropoda; class Insecta; order Odonata; family Libellulidae; genus Ladona; species Ladona fulva. The sequence goes on from KZ308262.1 coordinate 1,686,192, forward strand.
GGTAGTTCAGTGGTTAGAATAACTCCCCGAAAAGTGGGAGACCTGGGTTCGAGTTTGGGATTTAGCCGCACAACTTGATTGTGCAAAATTTAACACCTTTACCTCAATCCTTGAACAGTATGTCCAATCAACATCAAGTTACATCAACGACCTTAGCTATAATATTAATAGTAAAGTTAGGATATTTGAGGACGAAACGGTAATTTATAGAGAAATAGGAAGCTCAAAAGATAGATTAACCCTATCGTGTGATTTAGATAAAATTATGAAATGGTGCGATGATTGGCAATTAGAGCTCAATATAGATAAATATTCAGTAATCAACTTCTTCCAAAGGAAAAACAATGCCAATGATTATTCGTACAGGCTCCGAGGGAAAACTTTATCATCAGTAGAATCGGTGAAATACCTCGGAGTAACCCTCACCAATAACTTAGTGATTAAATTGTAGTGTATGGAACCCTGCAGAAAAATGTTGTATTCGGGAATTAGAAAAAGTACAGCGAAAGGCGATACGTTTTGTAAAGAATTGTTACGACAAGTCAGTTACGCAAATGCTTCAGGACGCGGGATGGGAATCTTTGGAAGATAGAAGGATTAAACAATGGATAAATCTACTTAATAAATTTAGAGAAAGCACGTTCTCAGATGATGTAGCTGACATAATACGTCCCCCATGTTATATAGGCCGTTTTGATACTGCGAGGAAAATCAGAGAAATAGATGCTAGAACAAGTCGTTTCAAAAATTCATTTTTTCCGCGAACGATACGCGAAAGCAATCGATTAGCGAAATAAAGCCAAGGTGCTTGCACCCCCTGCCACACGCCGAAAGGCGGCTTGCAGGGTACTTATGTAGATGTAGATGTAGAATTTTACTTCGTTTTATTCAAATTTCATAAGCCAATAACGATAGCAGGAATAGAATTCTCTTAGTAAATAATATTTGCAAGTAATTAATATTTGTTTTCTAGAAACAATAAAAAAACCGAACATAGTTTATTCCCTCTATTTAGCTTTCTATATAAATCTCTTATAAATTTCAACCTTTTTAATAGTAAATCTACGTCTAAGTGCCGAATTTTTTCCAATATGTTGGGGCTGATTCGAATTTGAACCTATCCTAGAATATATACTTCGAAAGGAATCAAATCCTAAAAGAGATTTTCCAGATGACTTTCCCATAAAATTCATTACTGTTAAGAGGAAATTTCAATCCAATCAATAGGAGAAGAAATTCAGGACATAATAGTATTGACTAATAATACTGACTTATATAGAAATTTGAACCTTTTTCCCTGCGATTCTAAGGGAGTATTCCTTGAACTCTTCCTTTTCAACAAATGAATTGAACGAAATCCACTTTATCATAGAACGGCGCGGCAACGGCCGTAATCCTCGATGCGTTATGAAGATGAATAGGGCTTCCAATCCAAAGGTCGCAGGTCCTCCTAAAGGCCACGAATGGATGGGTCCAACTCGAACGCCTTTTATCCGAAATTGAAAAGAAATGTTTCCTTTCTAAAAGACACAGTATGGATATTCGATCATTTTTAACATAGAATAGCTTCGAGAAAAGGTGCTTTTCCTGCAACTTGAATATGCTAAAATGGAGAATTATTAAAATAGTTTACAATTCAGTATGAAAGAACATTAAATCTGTTATTCACGCAACCCTTTTCGTAAAGTTACGTCCACATTCTTATAGAGAACAATGAAGTATCCTAAATATCCTGGATTAACACAGAAATTAAATCTTTATACAGTAAACTCACTTAGAGATAGAAGCTTAGAATTTACATCTTATTTTTCGGCTTTGGAGTTCCCCTTCCTTAGATAATACTGATGATGTTTTCTTATAGGAATCAGAAGCCATAACTGGAGTTCCGTCTTTTTGATCACGTTCTCTAGCTACATGTCGGAATAGTTCCCCTCTGTTCTCAGTCTTTTGTTCCTTTCTTTAGACCCAGGATACTTCTTTTATCTAGGCTCATCTATTACCTTTAACCACCCTTTGCTCCACTACTATCTAACTTCCCTTCAATAACCTCTTTGATCACTCAAATGGGTTGCCTATACAAGTGCCTGTTATACAGCATTTTGCTAGAGAACCCTTGGAAATGTCAAACACCACACATGGATAACCTTCCTTAAATTATGCTCACCCCCTTTGTTAGCAAGTTCTATTATTTACAAAGAGTTAATGTGATTTTACCAATGTGATTGTTCTCTAAGAAGAATCACTAAAGAAAGGAACAATCGATCATCTACTTTTACTTGACAAATATCGTGTGGAACAGTTACTATGACTAAGGTCGGTGTTGTCACGCCGCCTCTCAAAGTTGTTCAAGATCAGGAATCAAGCGTAGATCATGTTCTAAACAACACACCAAAGATATCAGATATGATTTTTTACCCTGAAACACTCAATAGATAATCATAATTGATTATCTAAGCGGAGATAAAAATGCAGGAAAATTCGGACATACTTGCCTCAGTTCATTTTATTTACGCGATTTTTAAGGAGAAACTAACATGTCGAGATAATGAAACAATTATCTATCTGATATAACTTTAACATGAAACACGAAGACCTTGTCTAACAAACCCCTTTAAAGAATTTTCCCAAACACATCAAATTGAGAAAGGAAATGGGAGGGGAAATCATGTATTCGATGATGATTCTTGACGCATAACCTCTTCAAAAATTAATAAATTATTTTTTTTTTAATTATAACGAATACGCTGTTTACGTCGCACCCGAAACAAAGCATCCCAAAAAGTATTGCTTATGGAAAGAAATAGCAGAAAATATCAATGATGACAGTACTGTTTCACTCATGGGCTCTTGAGAAATAACTCCATACGTAAACGATAATCCACAAGCGGAAATTAGTGTAGGGAACCCCTAATAATGGATGTGAATCGCGTGCTTTTCAAATATGGCGTAATTTTATAATCATTAAAAAGTTAAACACTGCGGTTCACGACCAAGTCATCACTTGGGACCTCTGGAATCATTGGGCAACCAAAAACATGCTAAAAATCTTCAAATTTTTAAATTATGTTGTAGATTATCCATACTTGATTAATTTAATAGGTGTCACGCAACAAAGATAGTTATCAAGAAATCAAGACATTTTTTAAACAACAGACCCCAGTACAGAATAATGAGAAACGCAACATTTTTCTGTAATGGATACAGTTTGGACTTAAGATCCATATCTATAAGAAATAATAAAATTGTTTTTTTGATCTTATCTTAACTTGTCAATTCATTTTATACTTTTGTATCAATATCAATCGAAAATTTTTTCTGACATCATATTCTGTATTCTGACTATTNTTGAGCGTTATCGTTCGTAAAGCCATACGAGATGCGTGTTTTGCTGTAACCCCATCTCTGTATCGGGTTTTGTTGAACCCTTATATATTAACCGGTAATAGTTATGAATAGTACGTTAGTTAGGCCTCAAATTGAGTATGCATGAAGTGTACGCGCCGACAAGGGTTGAGAAGGTAAAGAGAAAGGGGATAAGTTTGGTAAAGAATATTATTACTACGAGTAAACGCCCCCGTCGAGCATGACGGTTCTTAATTTAGTTTAAATATATAACTATTATCGTATATATCTGATTCTCCTAAGGACAAAAATGTCGTAAGATCATAATAACTTAATTTATTTCTTATCATATACATTATTTATAATGTTTATTCTACTTTTTTCAAGTCATACAGTTCTACTTTACGTAAATTTCTTATAAGAATTATAAGAACTGATTATCCCCGTGCACTTATATGGGATAGTTCATGAAATCAACATTCAACAATGCCTTAGTCGTGAAAGGAATAGGTTGTTTATTTCACAAAAATTTTATGACATTTCCGTTTGTTTCAACAAAATCCTCGAAAGTTCGGATCTATATCAATATTTCACGACTAAAATAAGAATATATAATCATTTTCCTTTCTTTTGACACTTCTCTTGATTTCGTAGGACCATTGTTTCCTATTTAATTTTGTAAAAGAAAAAACCTCTGCAGGGAACGAAAACCTATTTTACGTACATTTCTTATGGAAAAGTATATTAACTGATTATCCACTTGCATTTATATGGGATATCTCGTGAAATCAATGTACAACAATTGCTTTGGTCGTCAGAGGGATGGTTTGTTTATTTCCAAATATTTTCACGAAATTTACGTCTATTTTATCAAGGTTCTTACAATTTTGAATTGATATGAATGATTCACGACTAAAATAAGATTCTATGCTTATTTTCCTTTCTCGTGACACTTGTCTCAATTTCGTAGGACCACTGTTTCTAATTTAATTTTATAAAAGAAACGATCTCTGCAAGTATTGAAACGTAATTTACGTACATCTCTTATGGAAACATATTTTGTGCTCCTGGGTTCGAACCCAGGCCTTTACAGAGATGGAAATAGTTTTCCTGGGGGTTTCAGCATCGTAGAAACACAATGCAGTTTGTTTCAGACCTCTAAGTCAAGC